>JAMKFB010000124.1:0-144718 GCA_036247105.1 Cirrhinus mrigala
GAGGAACGAGACGCCGCGTCGAAACGCTATGGGAACGCCTCCCAGCGTGACCGCGCTCTGAAACACGTGTGAAATCAGACCAATGGAAGAGCGAGACGTCACAGGCGGGTGACGTCACAGACCAGGAAGCATAAAAAGCACCGTGCGCCAGAATACGAACGGCAGCTTCGAGAGAGAAGCAGCGCTCGCAGGGACGCAGGAAGCTGGCCTCGAGACGCGGCGTTCTCGTTCCCTCGTGGAAACCAGGGTTACATACGTAACCTGAGACGTTCCCCTTCGGGAACTCGAGCCGCGTCTGCCGAAACGCTATGGGAACGAGATGCCCACGCCACCAGCTCCAAGTCCATGCCTAGAGAGAGCTAGGAAGGACCGAAGAACCAGGGGGTCAAGAGGTCAAGACGAGTAGAACCTGACAAACGTAAGGGGCGTGGACCAGCCCGCAGCGTTACAGATATCCTGCAGGGGGGATACCCGCAAGGAAGGATTTTAGAGGACCGCCATGCTACGGGTGGAGTGAGCCTTCACCCCCAAGGGAGGGAGGAAGGCCCGAGAGACTCATAAGCCAGGAGGATAGCCTCGACTATCCACCGACTCTATGGTCTGCTTAGAGGCAGGGAGGACCACGTCTCTGAGGACCGAAACAACATGAACAACTGGTCCGACCTTCTCCAAGGAGCCACCCGGTGACGTATGCATCCAGCGCTCGAAACTGGACACATACAGTTCAGCTTCCGCTGGTCAGGCTCCGAAAGGGAGGAGGACAGAAAGGCCTGAAGTACGACTGGCCGTGGTGCAGAGGAAGGGACCTTAGGGGACATTACCCAGTGCGAGGGTGAAGAAAAGCTTTAGAGAGGCCTGGAGCGGAAGTCCAGGAAGGAAGGGGTCACAGAAAGGGCCTGCAGGTCTCCAACTCTCTTGAGGGAGGAAAGAGCCAAAAGGAAAGACGTCTTCTAAAGGACAAATGACAGTCAGAAATCTCTTCAATGGGCTCGAAAGGAGGAAGACAGAGAGACTCAAGCACCAGGACAGGGTCCCAGGAGGGAACACGATGGTGTACAGGAGGCCTCAGCCTCAGTGCACCGCGGAGGAAAACGTGTAACAAGGGGGTCCTTTCCCCACGGAGAGACCCACCAAGAGGGGCGTTGGTAGGCCGCAATGGCGCCACGTAGACCTTCAAGGTGGAGTGGGATAACCCTGCGGACAGCCGGTCCTGCAGAACACCAGCACTGAGCCAACGTGGGACAGTTAACTGGGTTCTGCTGGCGGCGTCCACACCAAGAAGTGAAAAGTTCTCCACTTCAAGGCATACCAGTTTCCTCGTGGAGGGAGCTCTAGATTGGAGTTAGGGTCTCAACAACCTCGGTTGAGAGACGGAAGCTAAGAGGTGCGCCCCCTCAGAGGCCACACCCAAAGCTTCCACAGCTCCGGCGGGGGTGAAGGAGGGAACCCCCTCCCTGTGAGAGGAGATCCCTCCTGACGGGAATCTCCCAGGGAGGAGCCGTCGAGGAGGGAAAATCAGGTCCGAGAACCATACATCGGACCCGGCCAGGAAACGGGGGGCTATAGAAGAAGGGACAACCCATCCCGGCGCACTCTCTTAGAACTCCGGGAGCAGAGCGATCGGGGGGAAAAGCGTTACAGACGCAGCCTTGGCCATGTCCGTACCATGGCATCCAGCCCCAGTGGAGCTGGATGAACTAGAGAGTACCAGAGGGGGACATTGCGCATTGTCCCTCGTGGCAAACAGGTCCACCTGGGGCTGGACCAAACACTCTCCAGATCTGCTTCACCACTCAGGGGTGAAGCATCCATTCCCCGGGCCTCGGCCCCCTGTCTCGACAGGATGTCTGCTCCCACATTGAGATACCCGGGTACAAAAACTGCTCTCAGCCGAGAGGGAGTTTTGCCTGGGACCACACAAGGATCTGGGTGCGCCCAGCTTGTACAAGGGGCAGCGAACGCAGACCTCCTTGGTGGTTGATGTAAGAGACCACCGCCGTGTTGTCGGTGCGGACCAACACGTGACGACCTCTCAGGTCCGGGAGAAAGTGTTTCAGCCCTTGAAAACCACGGCCAGCATCTCCAGGCAATTTTATGTGCCAGGTGAGTTGGTGACCGCTCCACAGACCCGGCGGGCAGGGTGGCCACTCATGTACCGCTCCCCAACCGGTGAGGGACGCGTCCGTCGCTAGTGTTACACGGCGACAAGGAGCTCCCCAGCACCGGGCCCTGAGACAAGAACCAGGGTCTCCTCCACATGTCTAAGGCACGTAGGCAAACGCCGCGTGGACCTTGATCATGCGAAGCGGGTTTCCCCTCGGGGAGAACCCCCTGGTCTTGAGCCACCACTGTAGGGGTCTCATGTACCAGCAGGCCAAAAGGTATCACGTTGGACGCTGCTGCCATCAGACCCAGCAGTTGCTGGAACTGCTTGACAGTGAGTGGACCGGCCTTCCTTCACTCTCTTGACTGCAGTGAGGATCGACTCGATCCGAGCAGGAGACAAACGTGCCTGCATCGTGGTCGAATCCCACACCACGGCCCAGATAAGTGGTCCTCTGTAATGGAGAAAGCACACTTTTCTTGGCGTTCAGTCTCAACCCCAGCGCCTTCATGTGAGCGGAGAACGACATCTCGATGCCGAACTGCCACCATCTCCGACTGAGCTAGGATCAGCCAGTCGTCGATGTAGTTGAGTATGCGGATGCCCTGGAGTCGCAGAGGAGCCAGAGCTGCATCCCACACACTTCGTGAAAGTGCGGGGGGGGAGAGTGCTAGGCCGAAAGGAAGAAACCGATATTGGTAAGCTTCGCCCCTGAAAGCAAACCTCAGGAACTTCCTGTGTTGAGGAAGGATGGAGACGTGGAAATACGCGTCTTTTAGATCTATCGTGACAAACCAGTCCTCGGACCTGATTTGAGACACGACCTGTCTTACAGTCAGCATCCTGAACTTCAGCCGCAAGGACTGAGCGGTTCAGGAGGCGAAGATTTCCAAAATAGGACGCAGGCCCCCATCCTTCTTGGGAACAATGGAAGTACCGGCTGTAGAACCCGGACTCTCTGGACTGAGGAGGGACCACCTCGATGGCCTCCTTCCTCAGGAGAGTAGCTACTTCCTGTTCCATTACCAGGACCCTGCTCGGGGCCCACCACAGTGGGAAAAGACCCCGTTGAACGGCGGAGGTGGAGCGCCGAACTGAATGCGATAACCTCGCTCTACAGTGTGCAGGACCCAAGCAGACACATTGGGCAGTAGTTTCCATCGCTGCCAAATGATCTACTAAGGGAACCAGCCTCTCGAGACTGGCCTCTGGTGTAACACGGGTCGCTAGACCGGTGTCCTGTAACGGTTTTGCCCGGCAGGGAAGCACCTGATCTAGCGGACCCTGAGACCCCCGCAGGGGTGGCGAGCCCCCCAGCTCCGGAAACGTCTTTGTTTTTTGCCGGAAAAAGACTGAGGGGAAGGCTCGCCGGAGGCTGCTGCGCCCTGAATCACCGGCAGGGGTGAGCAAGACAGCCTCCCGAGGGCACAGGGGGGAGCCGGACACCGAGAGTAATGCGGTGCACCCCGGAACTCCCTGATGGGGCTACCCTCAGCGGCCCCGCACCATCAGGGCCCGCTTGGCCGAGGACCTCCTAGACTGAAAGCACGACCCGGCAGATCGGGCTTCGTCCGGGGGCCCCCGACCTAGAGCGTCTGCGCACCCGCCTCCGATGGGGAGGAGTTGCGGGGTGGCGACGCTCTGTTTTTGCGTTTCCCGGTATGAGGAGCTGGTACGCGGACGAGGCTGCTCCAGCTCAGCAGCCTCGTGAGCTGGACGGCGGCGAGGGAGGAACCGCTGGAACGCCGCCGCTTGCTTACGTGCCTCCTGGTACCTGTCGATGACAGCATTGACTGCGTCGCCGAACAGGCCAGAAGGCGGAAAGCGGGGCGTCCAGGAGGAAGACCCTGTCCTTTTCCTTCATATCGGACAGGGTCAACAGAGATGTCTCTCCGCAGCCACAAGGGAAGCCATAGACCGCCCGATGGCACGGGCGGTCTCCTTAGTGGCACGGAGAGACAAATCAGCGGTCCTCCGGAGCTCAGAGATATCACAATCACTGATCTCCGCGCCTTCATCCAACTCCTTTAGCAGGTCAGCCTGGTACGCCTGTAACACCGACATGGTGTGCAGACACGCACCAGCCTGACCCGCAGCCGCGTACCCCTTACCCACCAGCGCTGAAGTGACTCGCAGCGGCTTGGAGGGCAAGGACCGGAGCCTTCAGAGACGATGCCGCGGCGGGGGACAGATAGCTGGCAAGCGTCTGTTCCACCCGGGGCATTGCTCTGTACCCCCGCTCATCCAACCCGCCCACATGACCGTAGTTATAGGAGGCGGGGAATGAATAAGCGGGACGAGAAAGGGTTATTCCACGATCTCGACACCTCAGTGTGGAGATCGGGGAAAAAAGGAAGGCTCCGGCGTGCTGAAGGTGGGCGAGACCGCAGGAAACCTCTCGTCTAGTTTACTTCTATGCGGTTCAACCAATGACTCGGGGGGCCAATCGATATTAAGCTTGGCCACCGCACGAGTCACCACCTCCAGCAGCTCCTCATATTGGGGGAAACTGTGGTGCTTGTACATCTTCGACACTCTCCACATCAACCTCCTCAGAGGAAGATATGGGGAGCGTCGAGCCCGTCCCCCGGGGGGAAGAATCCGCAGCGCGGGCTTCCACACCCAGAGGACGGGCTAGGGATCTAGCGGGTGAGGCAGGAGATAGGGGGTTACCCGTCTCCATTCCCTCCGCTAGATCCAGCTGCGAACCCCACGAATGTAGCCGCCGCCCCGCCTCAGCGGAAGCGGGACCAGATCCGCGGGGAACGCTGCTGAAGGCTCCCTTGTGGAAGAGAGCCTTCCGGGAGCGGAGTGTGTGCAGACTCATCTGCACACAATGTGGGCAATCAGCCCCCTCGAGGGCTGTTGCCGCATGCTCCGCTCCCAGACAAACCACGCATAGAGCGTGTGTATCCGTACCCGTGATGAAACGAGGGCAGGGAGGAAACACACGCTCTAAAACATGGCTCATCTAAATGCTTGGTCTTAGACAGTTTTTTAGACATTTTGTGCAAAATGAAAGTGGTGCAAACTAGCAACCAAAGGCACAAAAACAGAGACACACATAGAGCGCTGCTGAAAGACAGAAGCTGCCGTTCGTTCTGGCGCACGTGCTTTTATGCTTCCTGGTCTGTGACGTCACCCGCCTGTGGACGTCTCGCTCTTCCATTGGTCAAGTCAAGTCAAGTCAAGTCACCTTTATTTATATACCGCCTTTAACAATACAGAATTGTGACAAGGCGGCTGTACAGTATTAGATAGGAAACAGTACATCAACAATGCCAAAGGCAACAGTAAACACTCACATTTTAGGTAAAGGTAGTTAATCAAAAACAATAAAATAAAATGCAATATTGTGTTGAGAGAAAGTGTCCCCAACTAAGCAAGCCAGAGGCGACAGCGGCAAGGAACCAAAACTCCATCGGTGACAAATGGAGAAAAAAACCTTGGGAGAAACCAGGCTCAGTCGGGGGGCCAGTTCTCCTCTAGCCAAAGGTCCCGTGGTCTTGTGCCGACAGCCGTCTAGGTGACGAGGTCTTCACTGTGGATCCGTCTCTGGGGCTCATCTAGTTGATGTGGACTCCGATGACATTCAGGGCTGTAGAGGTCGTCACTAGGTGCTGATCCACCATCTGGGCTGGGTTCGGACTGGATCCGGGGGACTGCAGTGACCATCTGATCTGGATACGGACTGGATCTGGTGGTTAATGTGACCTCGGGATAAGAGAGAAACAGACTAATATTAGCGTAGATGCCATTCTTCTGACGATGCACTGAGTACATCGGGTGTTATGGGAAGTGTTCCCGGTTCCGGTTGACCTAATTAATGCAGCCTAACAATCCTTTAACGGATTTGAATTATAAGAATATGTTGATGTGTTATGTGTAAGCAAGGTTAAAGAGATGGGTCTTTAATCTAGATTTAAACTGACAGAGTGTGTCTGCGTCCCGAACATTGTAGGGTAGATTGTTCCAGAGTTTGGGCGCTAGATAAGAAAATGATCTCCCGTCCGCGGTTGATTTTGATATTCTAGGTATTATCAAATTGCCAGAGTTTTGAGAACGCAGCGGACGTGAGGGACTATAATGTGATAGGAGCTCGCTCAGGTACTGAGGAGCTAAACCATTAAGGGCTTTGTAAGTAATTAGCAAGATTTTAAAATCTATACGATGTTTAATAGGGAGCCAGTGCAGTGTAGACAGAACCGGGCTAATATGATCATACTTTTTGGTTCTAGTAAGAACTCTAGCTGCTGCATTTTGGACCAGCTGGAGTTTGTTTATTAAGCGAGCAGAACAACCACCCAATAAAGCATTACAATAATCTAACCGTGAGGTCATAAATGCATGAATTAATGTTTCAGCATTTGACATTGATAGCATAGGTCGTAGTTTAGATATATTTTTGAGATGGAAAAATGCAGTTTTGCAAATACTAGAGATGTGGTTTTCAAAGGAAAGATTACCATCAAATAGCACACCTAGGTTCCTAACTGATGACGAAGAATTGACAGAGCAGCCATCCAGTATTAGACAGTGTTGTAGGTTATTACACGCTGAGGTTTTAGGCCCAATAATTAACACCTCTGTTTTTTCAGAATTTAGCAGTAAGAAATTACTTGTCATCCAATTTTTTAACTCAACTACACAATCCATTAGTTTTTCAAATTGGTACGTTTCGCCGGGCCGCGAAGAAATATAGAGCTGGGTATCATCAGCGTAGCAGTGAAAGCTAACACCATATTTCCTGATGATATCACCCAGGGGTAACATGTAAAGCGTAAAGAGTAATGGCCCTAGTACTGAGCCTTGCGGTACTCCATACTGCACTTGTGATCGATATGATACCTTTTCATTTACTACCACGAATTGATGGCGGTCAGATAGGTACGATTTGAACCATGCCAATGCACTACCACTAATGCCAACATAATTCTCAAGTCTATTCAAGAGAATGTTGTGGTCAACAGTATCAAACGCAGCACTAAGATCCAGTAGCACTAACAGAGAGATACAACCACGATCAGATGACAAGAGTAGATCATTTGTAACTCTAATAAGAGCAGTCTCAGTACTATGGTATGGTCTAAAACCTGACTGAAAATCCTCACAGATATCATATTTCTGTAGGAAGGAAGATAATTGTGAGGATACAACCTTTTCTAATATCTTTGATAGAAATGGGAGATTCGAGATAGGTCTGTAATTAGTCAATTCGTTGGGGTCAAGTTGTGGTTTTTTTAATTAGAGGCTTAATAGCAGCCAGTTTGAAGGTTTTGGGGACATATCCTAATGACAGTGATGAATTAATAATATTTAGCAGAGGATCTATGAGATCTGGAAGCAAGTCTTTTAGTAGCCTAGATGGAATAGGGTCTAGCATACAAGTTGTTGGTTTAGATGATTTAACAAGTTTATACAATTCTTCCTGACCTATAGTAGAGAATGAGTGGAATTGTTCCCCAGGAAATCTATAGCGCACTATCTGATGCGACACTGTAATTGACGGCTGCATGGTGACAATTTTGTCTCTAATTGTATCGATCTTAGAAGTAAAGTAGTTCATGAAGTCATTACTGCTATGCTGATGGGCACAGTCAGTGCCTGTTGGTTCTTTATTTTTTGTTAACTTAGCCACTGTATTGAATAAATACCTAGGGTTATGTTTGTTTTCTTCTAAAAGAGTCGAAAAGTAATCAGATCTGGCCGATTTTAACGCTTTTCTGTACGATAGGGTACATTCCCGCCAAGCAGTACGAAAAACCTCTAATTTTGTTTTCCTCCAGCTGCGCTCCATTTTCCGGGCTGCTCTCTTTAGGGCGCGAGTGTGCTCGTTATACCACGGGGTCGGACAGTTTTCCTTAATCTTCCTTAGGCGCAGAGGAGCGACCGTATCTAGAGTCCTGGAAAAGAGAGAGTCAATAGTTTCTGTTACATCATCAAGTTTTTCTGAGCTATTGGACATGCTGAGGAATTCAGATAAATCAGGAAGATTACTTAGAAAGCAATCTTTTGTAGTAGAAGTGATGGTTCTACCATACTTGTAATAAGGAGTTGAATTTACAGTTTTAGTTATCTGGAGTATACACGAGACTAGATAATGATCAGAGATATCATCACTTTGCTGCAGAATCTCAACGGCATTGACATCAATTCCATGTGACAGTATTAAGTCTAGAGTATGATTTCGACAATGAGTGGGACCTGACACGTGTTGTCTAACTCCAATAGAATTTAGAATGTCTGTAAATGCAGCTGCCAGTGCATCATTTTCAATATCAACATGGATGTTAAAGTCACCTACTATTAAGACCTTATCTGTAGCCAACACGAGCTCAGATATAAAATCAGCGAATTCTTTAAGAAAATCTGTATGGTGCCCTGGTGGCCTGTATACAGTAGCAAGTACAAACGTCATGGGGGATTTATCATTAACACTTGTTTCTCTGGATAATGTTATATGAAGCACCATTACTTCAAACGAGTTATACATGAAATCCGCTCTCTGTGAAACACTAAAAATATTGCTATAAATTGTAGAAACACCTCCCCCTTTACCTTTTAGACGTGGCTCATGTTTATAACAGTAATCATGAGGGGTAGACTCGTTTAAGATAATGTAATCTTCTGATTTTAGCCAGGTTTCTGTCAAACATAGCACATCTAGGTTATGATCAATGATCATATCATTTACAAAAAGCGCTTTTGTGGAAAGGGACCTGATATTCAAAAGGCCGAGTTTTATCATTTGTTTCTCTGTATTATGTAAATTTTTAATTTGTTGAACGTTGATTAGATTGTTACTCTTAAATTGGTTTGGACGTCTTTTGTATTGTCTAGCTCGGGGAACAGACACAGTCTCTATAGCATGATATCTAGGTGTAAGGGTCTCTATGTGCTAAGAATTAACTGATTTTGGTGACGTGAGGCGGCTAGCAGACGGTCGGATTAGCCAGTCTGTCTGCTTCCTGACCTGGGCCCCAGTTAGTCAAGTGCAAACTCTAAGACTATATGCCATATTACTAGAGAGAAGAGCAGCACCACCCCTGGAGGGATGAAGACCATCTCTTTTCAACAGGTCAGGTCTGCCCCAAAAACTTGTCCAATTGTCTATGAAACCTATGTTATTCTGCGGGCACCACTTAGACATCCAGCCATTTAGTGACGACAGTCTGCTATGTATCTCGTCACCACGATACGCAGGGAGGGGGCCAGAGCAAATTACAGTGTCTGACATCGTACTTGCAAGTTCACACACCTCTTTAACATTATTTTTAGTGATCTCCGACTGGCGAAGTCGAACATCATTTGTGCCGACGTGAATAACGATCTTACTGAATTTACGTTTAGCATTAGCCAGCACTTTTAAATTTGCCAAGATGTCAGGCGCTCTGGCTCCCGGTAAACATTGGACTATGGTGGCTGGTGTCTCTATTTTCACGTTCCGTACAATAGAATCGCCAATAACTAGAGCACTTTCATCAGGTTTCTCAGTGGGTGCGTCACTGAGTGGGGAGAACCTGTTTGATGTTCTGATCGGAACGGAAGAGCGGTGTTTTGACCCGCGACTATGCCGTCTCACAGTCACCCAGTTGCCCTGCTGCAAAGGCGAAGTTACCGGAACCGAACAATGTACGGGACTTCCTAAGCTAGTCGCATCCAAAGCCGTATCTAATGCCCTTGCATTCTTACTATCCTCGATTAAAGTTTGGATGCGTGTCTCTAGTTCTGAAATCTTCTCTGTCAGCCTAACTATTTCCCTGCATTTATCACATGTGAATCCCTCGCTGCCGACAGAGATTGATAAACTATACATATGACAGGTGATGCAGGTTACCAGGAAAGGAGAAGAAGCCATTACTCACCGTAGTTGTAGAACGATTTCAAATCACCACTGTTGTCTGATGAAACTTGTGTAGAAAAAGGCGTAGAGAAAAAGTAAAAGTGAATGGCAAGCTAACCGGCTAACACACTACAAACACGCTGCACTCGCGGTTGTAGAAACTAAATTTCACATGCATAAAACTTCTAACTCATCAAGAAGTGTATTTCCGCATTGCAAATAACATTCCTTTCATGCACATGAAATATTTTTAATGTGGCTCAGCTTTATTCATGAAACTGCATAACTAACATTTTCTGACTGAGAAAGGTCGTTTTAGAGCATTTCTGAGCAAGCCTTAATTTCATAAGCCCAGATGCATAAAACCGCTTTTCGTGATTCTAGAAGGCCTAAACTAAGCGTTTTATGCATTGAGGCTCTAACTAAATTCCGCATGCATAAAACTTCTAACTCATCAAGAAGTGTATTTCTGCATTGCAAGTAACATTTCTTTCATGCATATGAAATATTTTTAATGTGCCTCAGCTTTATTCATAAAACTGCATAACTAACGTTTTCTGACTGAGAAAAGTCGTTTTAGAGCATTTCTGAGCAAGCCTTCTTTTCATAAGCCCAGATGCATAAAACCGCTATTCTTGATCCTAGAAGGGCTAAACTAAGCATTTTATGCATTGAGGCTCTAACCAAATTTCACATGCATAAAACTTCTAACACATCAAGAAGTGTATTTCTGCATTGCAAATAACATTTCTTTCATGCATATGAAATATTTTTAATGTGGCTCAGCTTTATTCATGAAACTGCATAACTAACTTTTTCTGACTGAGAAAAGTCGTTTTAGAGCATTTCTGAGCAAGCTTTCTTTTCATAAGCCCAGATGCATAAAACCGCTATTCTTGATCCTAGAAGGCCTAAACTAAGCGTTTTATGCATTGATACTGTAACCAAATTTCACATGCATAAAACTTCTAACACATCAAGAAGTGTATTTCTGCATTGCAAATAACATTTCTTTCATACATATGAAATATTTCTAATGTGGCTTAGCTTTATTCAAGAAACTGCATAACTAACGTTTTCTGACTGAGAAAAGTCGTTTTAGAGCATTTCTGAGCAAGCCTTCTTTTCATAAGCCCAGATGCATAAAACCGCTATTCTTGATCCTAGAAGGCCTAAACTAAGCATTTTATGCATTGAGGCTCTAACCAAATTTCACATGCATAAAACTTCTAACACATCAAGAAGTGTATTTCTGCATTGCAAATAACATTCCTTTCATGCATATGAAATATTTTTAATGTGGCTCAGCTTTATTCATGAAACTGCATAACTAACGTTTTCTGACTGAGAAAAGTCGTTTTAGAGCGTTTCTGAGCAAGCCTTCTTTTCATAAGCCCAGATGCATAAAACCGCTATTCGTGATCCTAGAAGGCCTTAACTGAGCGTTTTATGCATTGAGGCTCTAACTAAATTTCACATGCATAAAACTTCTAACACATCAAGAAGTGTATTTCTGCATTGCAAATAACATTCCTTTCATGCATATGAAATATTTTTAATGTGGCTCAGCTTTATTCATGAAACTGCATAACTAACGTTTTCTGACTGAGAAAAGTCATTTTAGAGCATTTCTGAGCAAGCCTTATTTTCATAAGCCCAGATGCATAAAACCGCTTTTCGTGATCCTAGAAGGCCTAAACTAAGCGTTTTATGCATTGAGGCTCTAACTAAATTTCACATGCATAAAACTTCTAACACATCAAGAAGTGTATTTCTGCATTGCAAATAACATTCCTTTCATGCATATGAAATATTTTAATGTGGCTCAGCTTTATTCATGAAACTGCATAACTAGCGTTTTCAGACTGAGAAAAGTCGTTTTAGAGCATTAACTAAATTTCATATGCATAAAACTTCTAACACATCAAGAAGTGTATTTCTGCATTGCAAATAACATTCCTTTCATGCATATGAAATATTTTAATGTGGCTCAGCTTTATTCATGAAACTGCATAACTAACGTTTTCTGACTGAGAAAAGTCGTTTTAGAGCATTTCTGAGCAAGCCTTCTTTTCATAACCTGAGATGCATAAAACCGCTATTCGTGATCCTAGAAGGCCTTAACTAAGCGTTTTATGCATGGAGGCTCTAACTAAATTTCACATGCATAAAACTTCTAACACATCAAGAAGTGTATTTTAATGTGGCTCAGCTTTATTCATGAAACTGTATAACTAGCGTTTTCAGACTGAGAAAAGTCGTTTTAGAGCATTAACTAAATTTCATATGCATAAAACTTCTAACACATCAAGAAGTGTATTTCTGCATTGCAAATAACATTTCTTTCATGCATATGAAATATTTCTAATGTGGCTCAGCTTTATTCATGAAACTGCATAACTAACGTTTTCTGACTGAGAAAAGTCGTTTTAGAGCATTTCTGAGCAAGCCTTCTTTTCATAAGCCAAGATGCATAAAACCGCTATTCGTGATCCTAGAAGGCCTTAAACTAAGCGTTTTATGCATTGAGGCTCTAACTAAATTTCACATGCATAAAACTTCTAACACATCAAGAAGTGTATTTCTGCATTGCAAATAACATTTCTTTCATGCATATGAAATATTTTTAATGTGGCTCAGCTTTATTCATGAAACTGCATAACTAACGTTTTCTGACTGAGAAAAGTCGTTTTAGAGCATTTCTGAGCAAGCCTTCTTTTCATAAGCCCAGATGCATAAAACCGCTATTCGTGATCCTAGAAGGCCTTAAACTAAGCGTTTTATGCATTGAGGCTCTAACTAAATTTCACATGCATAAAACTTCTAACACATCAAGAAGTGTATTTCTGCATTGCAAATAACATTCCTTTCATGCATATGAAATAATTTTAATGTGGCTCAGCTTTATTCATGAAACTGCATAACTAACGTTTTCTGACTGAGAAAAGTCGTTTTAGAGCATTTCTGAGCAAGCCTTCTTTTCATAAGCCGAGATGCATAAAACCGCTATTCGTGATCCTAGAAGGCCTTAACTAAGCGTTTTATGCATTGAGGCTCTAACTAAATTTCACATGCATAAAACTTCTAACACATCAAGAAGTGTATTTCTGCATTGCAAATAACATTTCTTTCATGCATATGAAATATTTTTAATGTGGCTCAGCTTTATTCATGAAACTGCATAACTAACGTTTTCTGACTGAGAAAAGTCGTTTTAGAGCATTTCTGAGCAAGCCTTTTTTATAGCCAGATGCATAAAACCGCTATTCTGATCAGAAGCCTAACTAAGAGTTTTATGCATTGAGGCTCTAACTAAATTTCCCATGCATAAAACTTCTAATGCTCACTTCAAAGAAAAGTGTATTTCTGCATTGCAAATAACATTTCTTTCATGCATATGAAATATTTTTAATGTGGCTCAGCTTTATTCATGAAACTGCATAACTAACGTTTTCTGACTGAGAAAAGTCGTTTTAGAGCATTTCTGAGCAAGCCTTCTTTTCATAAGCCAAGATGCATAAAACCGCTATTCGTGATCCTAGAAGGCCTTAACTAAGCGTTTTATGCATTGAGGCTCTAACTAAATTTCACATGCATAAAACTTCTAACACATCAAGAAGTGTATTTCTGCATTGCAAATAACATTCCTTTCATGCATATGAAATATTTTTAATGTGGCTCAGCTTTATTCATGAAACTGCATAACTAGCGTTTTCTGGCTGAGAAACGTCGTTTTAGAGCATTAAATAAATTTCACATGCATAAAACTTCTAACACATCAAGAATTGTATTTCTGCATTGCAAATAACATTTCTTTCATGCATATGAAATATTTTTAATGTGGCTCAGCTTTGTTCATGAAACTGCATAACTAACGTTTTCTGACTGAGAAAAGTCGTTTTAGAGCATTTCTGAGCAAGCCTTCTTTTCATAACCTAAGATGCATAAAACCGCTATTCGTGATCCTAGAAGGCCTTAACTAAGCGTTTTATGCATGGAGGCTCTAACTAAATTTCACATGCATAAAACTTCTAACACATCAAGAAGTGTATTTCTGCATTGCAAATAACATTCCTTTCATGCATATGAAATATTTTTAATGTGGCTCAGCTTTATTCATGAAACTGCATAACTAACGTTTTCAGACTGAGAAAAGTCGTTTTAGAGCATTTCTGAGCAAGCCTTCTTTTCATAACCTGAGATGCATAAAACCGCTATTAGTGATCCTAGACGGCCTTAACTAAGCGTTTTATGCATTGAGGCTCTAACTATTCTTAGTGCTGTCTAGTGCATTTAGTGCAAGAGACTGCGATTGTGGAATGCAGATTCCAGATTTTTCCAGATTTTTCCATCGAAGCCCACGTGACCAGTCCGCCTGCCGATCGCTTCTTCGCAATCTCCGGGACCTCATCTACGACATGACATCTCGTCTTGGCCTTCTGGATAAAGGGTCAGCTCATGAAAAATCTTCAAAGTTGCAAAAATTTCTTGCAGTACCACTTTCTACCTGGGCGCTGTCGCTCCATCGATAAAATTTGGAACTTTTTGGAATTCAGACATCATAGTGGCAATGGCATTTAGTTACACTGCTGATAATCAGTTTCTTCAAGAAAGTAATCAAAAGTGTACATCACAGAAATATAACAGTGGGACAGCCTTTTTGGAATCCAGACATCATTGATGGAATTCCACCTGGTTACTGCTGGTAGAGATTTTTTTTTTTTTTTTTTCAGTAAAAAGTATACATAATACAAACATAACAGTTGGGACAGCCTTTTTGGAATCCAGACATCATTGATGGAATTCCACCTGGTTACTGCTGGTAGAGATTTTTTTTTTTTTTTTTTTCAGTAAAAAGTATACATAATACAAACATAACAGTTGGGACAGCCTTTTTGGAATCCAGACATCATTGATGGAATTCCACCTGGTTACTGCTGGTAGAGATTTTTTTTTTTTTTTTCAGTAAAAAGTATACATAATACAAACATAACAGTTGGGACAGCCTTTTTGGAATCCAGACATCATTGATGGAATTCCACCTGGTTACTGCTGGTAGAGATTTTATTTCAGTAAAAAGTATACATAATACAAACATAACAGTGGGACAGCCTTTTTGGAATCCAGACATCATTGATGGAATTCCACCTGGTTACTGCTGGTAGAGATTTTTATTTCAGTAAAAAGTATACATAATACAAACATAACAGTGGGACAGCCTTTTTGGAATCCAGACATCATTGATGGAATTCCACCTGGTTACTGTGGTAGAGATTATTTTTTTTCAGTAAAAGTATACATAATACAAACAAAACATAACAGTGGGACAGCCTTTTTGGAATCCAGACATCATTGATGGAATTCCACCTGGTTACTGCTGATAGAGATTTTTATTTCAGTAAAAAGTATACATAATACAAACATAACAGTGGGACAGCCTTTTTGGAATCCAGACATCATTGATGGAATTCCACCTGGTTACTGCTGGTAGAGATTTTTATTTCAGTAAAAAGTATACATAATACAAACATAACAGTGGGACATCCAGACATCATTGATGGAATTCCACCTGGTTACTGCTGGTAGAGATTTTTTATTTCAGTAAAAAGTATACATAATACACACAAAACATAACAGTGGGACAGCCTTTTTGGAATCCAGACATCATTGATGGAATTCCACCTGGTTACTGCTGGTAGAGATTTTTTTTTTATTTTTTCAGTAAAAAGTATACATAATACAAACAACATAACAGTGGGACAGCCTTTTTGGAATCCAGACATCATTGATGGAATTCCACCTGGTTACTGCTGGTAGAGATTTTTATTTCAGTAAAAAGTATACATAATACAAACATAACAGTGGGACAGCCTTTTTGGAATCCAGACATCATTGATGGAATTCCACCTGGTTACTGGTGGTAGAGATTTTTTTTTCAGTAAAAAGTATACATAATACAAACATAACAGTTGGGACAGCCTTTTTGGAATCCAGACATCATTGATGGAATTCCACCTGGTTACTGCTGGTAGAGATTTTTATTTCAGTAAAAAGTATACATAATACAAACATAACAGTGGGACAGCCTTTTTGGAATCCAGACATCATTGATGGAATTCCACCTGGTTACTGCTGGTAGAGATTTTTATTTCAGTAAAAGTATGCATAATACAAACATAACAGTGGGACAGCCTTTTTGGAATCCAGACATCATTGATGGAATTCCACCTGGTTACTGCTGGTAGAGATTTTTTTTTCAGTAAAAGTATACATAATACAAACATAACAGTGGGAACAGCCTTTTTGGAATCCAGACATCATTGATGGAATTCCACCTGGTTACTGCTGGTAGAGATTTTTTTTTTTTTTTCAGTAAAAAGTATACATAATACAAACATAACAGTGGGACAGCCTTTCTGGAATCCAAAGATTTTTCCTCTATTAAGATATTTATATTGTTAAAAAAATGACTGGGAAAAGTGTAAATTATTAAAAGAAAAACAAAATGAAGTGATTGTCATGTTCTGATAAAGAATAGTTTAAAGCCAAAATTAACCATCTGGTGTTTACAACTTTTACGTTGTAGCAAAAATCTTCCTTTAAACTTGAAAGAAATAAAAATTTGACATTTATTGTGATAATAGTCGATATCGACTGATATGACAAAAAAAAAAAAGTTGTAATGTGTAACTTTAAGTGATTTAAATGTAATAGATGTATATGTAACAGAAAAAAAAACAGTAAGACTTACTTTTCATGTTGAGGCCTTGTGTCTTGCACCCGCTTAGACAGACCAGAAAGAATGCATGAAGCCATGGTACTCGTGAAAAATAATAAATAAAATATGTTGAATGAATGTAAAATATGTTTTCTTTGTTCAGTTAAGAAGCTTCATCTGGACCCCTGCATCGCAAGTTTGTACCATGCCTGAAACTCAGAAAAAAATATTATTATTATTAATTCCACTTGGATGATAATCACCTCTGGGAAAATCATCAAAGAAAGAATAATCTGTTATCTGGTTTAGCTGTATATAAAACAAAAACAAAAACAAAATAAAAATAATAATAATAAAAAAAAAAAACATCCCTTTCTTAAAGACTTAAAGTCTTATTTGGTAGCATGATTCTCGTTTCATCACGTATTGACCACATATTTATTAGACTGATAAAAGTACTGTGAACCTTTGTAGAAATAATAAAAGTAAATCTTATAAGATTTAACATTTGGTAGCCTTTTATTCCAATTTTCAAGTTAGATTAAAAAGTATAAAACGTACAATATATGATTATAGGAAGTTGGAAAACCAGCTTTTAGCATTTTCACCCATGGCCAGTGGTGCTGACCTGGACTGATGTCATTGTGTGTGTGTGGGTGGGTGCTATATCTCCTTCCTCACCCCTCCTGTCTCTCTGTGAGGGTCTAAAGACTGGTCTGCACTTTCACAATGGACAAGGCATGGGACTGCACGTTTTTGTTTATAATTCAGCTTAAACTATTATTTTGTATTATTATTATTTTTATTTTTATTTTTTATTATTATTATTTTTTTGTTTTTTTTGTTTTTTTGTTTTTTGTAAATCACTCATCCATGTTTGGACATCATTGTGTAAAGATCCACCTCTAAGCACTCTGGAAAATATAAGGAGGTTTTTTCATATTTACTGTTACCTAAAACTACAGTAATTGTTTCTCTGTGTTTAAGTGCCATGTTTATTTTTATATTGTGCTATATATTGTGTTATATATAGTCACATATTTTATTACCATTCTCTTTAAAGTAGAGATAAGTGTGTCTGTCTGTCTGTCTGTCTGTACTTGTTTATATGATTTGTCAATACAAAAATCTGCATGATTTTATGGGTTTTACACAGCTATAATTACATAAAAGCAGTTTATAAGGATATTTCTTAAGTCATTATAATTAAAATACTTACAAACATTCAAAACCTTTTTTTTTTATTTATTTTTTTTTTTTAATGTAAAATATACAAAAATATTTGTGTGATGGCAAGGTATACAGTTTGTACTGTAAAAAAAATCATTACACCTATGGAGTGTTCCCAGAAAACATAAAAAACAACGAGTGTGTGTAGGTGTTTTTCAATTATTTTTTATATGTATGCGACATTGCAGGTCTATAAAATCAGACAACCCCAGACGTAACATGATAATCGGGGGCCCTCCTGACTTTTAAAATTTCCCATGGTGATGTGATATACTATAAACCTAAAATAAACAGGGGAAACAGATCATTATCTAGATGAGTCAACCTGGAATCTCTCTCCCTTTCACTCATGGCCAGTGATGTCAAGCACATATCTAGCTCACCAGCATCCGTGCGACTTCAGAAGCCTTGTGGACAATTTTAATTCATATTACCATTTTTACAAAGTTTCTACAAAGTTTGAAGAAAGAAGAAACTTTCAAAGAACCTGATTAATACAAATTATAGCTTAAGTTTAAGTCAGAATATTTCTACCATAGAATGGAAGTGGTAGGGAACACTATTTATTTAAACTTTAAAACGATATTACGCTAATAAAATATATTTAAATAGCACATTCAAAACATTCACAAAGAAAAAAGTGTATTGACTAACTTAACATCTGGTCTGTATCTCCTCCCTCACCCCTCTTGTCTCTCTGAGAGGGTCTGAAGCAGTCAGACCCTCAGTTTCACAATGGACAAGGCAAGGGTCTGCAAGGTTTTGTGTATGACTCAACATAAACTAAATGCATTTTAATTTTGTAAAATTTGTATTTATTTATTTATTATTATTATTATTATTATTATTATTATTATTATTTTGTAAATCACTCATCCATGTTTGGACATAGATCTACCTCTTAGCGCTCTGAAAGGCTTTTAAAATATTTTTTTCACTAAAACTATACAAAATGTTTCGCTGTGTTTTAGAGCCATGTTTATTTTTATTTTGTGTTATATAGAGTTGCATATTTTATTACCATCCTCTTTAATGTAGAGATAAGTTTATACAAGAGCTTGAATGGTATGTGTGTGTGTGCATTTAGTTATATTTTAAAAACATAATTTGTCAGGACAAAACACTGTTTTGTCCATTCTACCAAACATTTATTTTAATTTTAAAACATTATTATTAACGGGCAAAGCATTACAAAAAGTTATATACATTCTCTACCCTTCTCTCTGTGTCTCTCTCCATCTGTCTGCATGTGTGTGTGTGTGAGCGTCTGACTCCCCTGACTGTCTCCCATTTCATTCCTGTGAAAAGTTCTCTGCACTCTGAGATTTTATAATTCAGCTTCCACTGTTTGCAATGCTTTCATTCTAGTCACTGATGACATATTTTAAAGATGTGTTTTCTGTACCTCCCTGAAAAAAGTGTAGGGAAATATATTTATTTATTTATATATTTATTTATATTTAAGCTAAAAGTTGTTTTTTTTTCCCCCCATTAAGATAATGTTTTTATTTCTTTATTTTCAATTCAGTAAACAGCATGTTATGTTATGGGGGAGAAGAAAGTTATGTTATTGCATTATTTCCTCTTTTTATTACTCATTTATTGATTCCTTTTTACTTTGGCTGTGTAATTATATTCTGTATTTTACACATTTAAAACAAATTGGCTATACTGTAACACAAATGTTCATATAAACCAACTTAAACTTTAACTTGAGAGAAAGAGAGATATAGACCATATGTTTTGATCTCTTACAACTGTTTATTATTTTGCTTATTTTTGATAATGTCCTTAAACCAATATCTCTTTCTCACATCCATGTAGGCTGACCAAAAATCTGTGATGGCAGTGGGGGTTCCAATTCCCAGCACATGTGCCCTGCAGCTGTCCCAGACTAATAAGATCAAAACAACCCTAAAAGCACAAATTTGAAGTTTGACATGCCCAATTTAAACATTCTCTTATTTCAGCCTGTCACGAATCTGGTCGGTGTCCCGTTGTCCGCTCACCACCAGATGTCACTCTCACCTCACCTACACACTCTGACTGTCGCACCACACTCCGGACTGCATCCCCCATCCTCCACCGCACTGATTGCGTCAGCCCCCGTGACCAATCAGGCGTTCTATAAAACCCCCGGTCCTTCACAGTGCACTTCACGGATTGTTAGATTGTTTTGTGTTGCTAGCGTTCCCTAGTTTCCCGAGTTCCTAGTTTCCTTGTTCCCGTGTTTCTGACTTCTCGCCTGGACTATCGTTTACTCTCTCTCTGGATTATCTGTATTGCTCCCATTCACTCCTGTTCGACCCACGCCTGACTCACGGACTTCTATTGTGCATCCCTTCGTTATACCTGATTGCTGTTGTCTCGACCCTGCCTGTATGACTATGTCTTTGTCTCGTCCAAGTAATAAAAGCTCGCGTATGGATCCGCTCGCCTCTCATCCCTCACTCCCCGTTACAGAACAATCCGTCACCACAGGATCCAGCAGCTTCACCCCCGGACATTCAGACATGGACACCGACAGAACTCTATGCAGAATCAAACAGAGATCCCACACCCTCGAACAGTATGCCCATGAGTTTATTGCCATTTCTAACTACTCCACCCTCCCGGACTGTATTAAAATTGAGGTGTTCTGTGATGGTGTGAATGAGCCGTTAGGAGCAAGGCTTAGACGCGAGGGTCCGCGCTCTTCGCTCGAGGCTTTCATGAACTTCGCGTTGTCGTGTGTGGGTTCGCCGTGCACCGTGGGGGTCGCAGAGAGGGAACACGACAACGCGGTAATGGCGACCACGCGTCCCACCCGCAGATTGGCGGTCATGCCGGAGCACGATCCCACAAACACGTTTGCCGCATGGATCGCTCGTGAAATGGCGGCCGTGCAGGAGCGCGCTCAAGCAATGGTGGCGACAGCGGCACGTACTCACAAGATGGCAGCAACGGCGGAGTCCGCTCACAAGATGGCGGCGGAAACAGAGCTCCGTCACGTCACAGCTGCCATACCAGAGCTATATGGAGTTACACCTGCATTTCCTGAGTCAAGTCAAGTTTCCAAGTCAAGTCAAGTTGCAGCTGTGTTTCCTGAGTCAAGTCAAGTTTCTAAGTCAAGTCAAGTTGCAGCTGTGTTTCCTGAGTCAAGTCAAGTTTCCGAGTCCAGTCAAGTTGCAGCTGCATTTCCCGAGTCTAGTCAAGTTCCCAAGCCAAGTCAAATGGCAGCTGTGTTTCCCGTGTCAAGTCAAGTCAGAACTATCGCCCCTGTCTCAAGTCAAGTTACAGCCATCTTTCCTGAGCCACTGCACAAGATGGCTGCCACGCCAGAGCAACTGCACAAGATGGCCGCCGTCTCCAAGCCACTCCACAATATGGCCGCCATTACAGAACCTGTGGTCAACACCCGGACGCCACCTGTGGTCATGATGGCCCACGTGCTGGACACACCCCTAATGACGGTATGGGCAGCTAAAATGGCGCTCCTTCATGCCGCGGCGGCTACCCCTGGGTCAAGTCAGGCTTCCAAGTCAAGTCAAGACACAGCTGTCATTCTCCACAGGTCAAGCCAAGTCACAGCCGTTCCCCACGAGTCAAGTCACGTTACGGCTGTTGTTCATGAGTCAAGTCCCGTTACAGCGGATTTCCATGAGCCAAGCCAGGCTACTGCAAATCCTCATGAGCCAAGTCAAGTTCCTGCTGTTATTCCACAGCCAAGTCAAGCCTCAGCCGCTGCTCCAGAGTCAAGTCAGGCTACAGCTGTAGCTTCCAAGTCCAGTCAAGCTTCCAAGTCCAGCAAGGTCAAAGTGGTCGTTCCTGAGTCAAGCAACGTCATAGCCGTGGTTCCTGAGTCAAGCAAGGTAACAGCCGTGGTTCCTGGGTCAAGTGAAGTCAATGATCTTCACAAGCCAGTTCAGATCACCGCTGGTCTTCACGAGTCAGATCAAGTCACCGCTGATCTCCATGAGTCAAAGCAGTTCACTACTGATCTTCACGAATCGAGTCAAGTCACAGCCAATCTCAAAGAACCAAGTCAAACCACAGCTGATCTTCATGCGCCAAACAAAGTTATTGCTGCTGCTCCAGAGTCCAGTCACGTCCCGCCTGACGGCCCAGAGTCCAGTCACGTCCCGCCTGACGGCCCAGAGTCCAGTCACGTCCCGCCTAATGGCCCAGAGCCTCGCCATGTTTCGTTGGACCGCCCAGAGCCACGCCATGTCTCGTTTGACATCCCAGGGTCACGGCCTGTCATGATGGCCAGCGTGCTGGACCCACCACTAGTGTCAGTGAGTGCTGCAAACATCCCAGTGGCATTAACACCTTCTAAAACCACCATTAAAGAGGTCCTGCCACCGGCCGCTGCTCTTCCCTTAATGGCAGTTGCCTTTTGGTGTGTGTGGGCTGCACACTGTTCTTCGGAGGTCCCGTCTGATCTCAAGTCTGCTCCAGAGCTCCCCTCACTTGGAGAAGCCATGCCAATGCCTCCTGAGGTGTCAGCCTTGGCTGTAGATCCTCCCATGGAGGCGGCATCCCTCTACAACCTCACTGCTTCTCCCCTTATTCTGTCTGCCTCCTCTGTCTCTGCCGTTCCTAGGTCCCAGGCCATAACACGGTTTCCTGCTCCAGAGGCCCCGTCTGGTCTCAAGTCAGCTCCAGAGGCCCCGTCTGGTCTCAAGTCTGCTCCAGAGGTCCCGTCTGGTCTCAGGGCTGCTCCAGAGGCCTTCCCCATCAGAGAAGCTGCGCCAATGCCTCCAGAGGTGTCAGCGTCGACTGTAGAACCTCCTATGGAGGTGGCGTTATCCTGTGGTCTCTCTGCTTCTCTCCCTGTTCTCTCTGCCTCCTCTATCCCTGCTCTCCCCAGGTCCCAGCCCATGATGCAAGTCCCTGCTCTGCCCTGGAGGGCCCCGGCGCCTCCTGCTCTGCCTCCTGTTCTGCCCTGGAGGGCTCCCGTGCCTTCTGCTCCGCCCTGGAGGGCTCCTGCGCCTCCAGCTCCGCCCTGGAGGGCTCCTGCGCCTCCTGCTCCGCCTCCGGCTCTGCCCTGGAGGGCCCAGGCGCCTCCTGTTCCGCCGTGGAGGGCCTCGGCACCTCCTGATCTGCCTCTTGTTCCGCCCTGGAGGGCTCCTGCGCCTTCTGCTCCGCCTCCGGCTCCGCCCTGGAGGGCTCCTGCGCCTCCTGCTCTGCCTCCGGCTCCGCCCTGGAGGGCTCCTGCGCCTCTTGCTCCGCCTCCGGCTCCGCCCTGGAGGGCTCCTGTGCCTCCTGCTCTGCCTCCGGCCCCGCCCTGGAGGGTACCTGCTCTGTCGGTTCTGCCTCAATCACTGGGCCCCCCACATGGACCTGGCCCTCCAGCCCTCGCCCTGTCTCGCTCCCACCCCACCGCTCCCCTGGACTGTTGTTCCCTTCGAGCGTCTGGAAGCCGCTCCTTGGGGGGGGGCTATGTCACGAATCTGGTCGGTGTCCCGTTGTCCGCTCACCACCAGATGTCACTCTCACCTCACCTACACACTCTGACTGTTGCACCACACTCTGGACTGCATCCCCCATCCTCCATCCTCCACCGCACTGATTGCGTCAGCCCCCGTGACCAATCAGGCGTTCTATAAAACCCCCGGTCCTTCACAGTGCACTTCATGGATTGTTAGATTGTTTTGTGTTGCTAGCGTTCCCTAGTTTCCCGAGTTCCTAGTTTCCTTGTTCCCGTGTTTCTGACTTCTCGCCTGGACTATCGTTTACTCTCTCTCTGGATTATCTGTATTGCTCCCGTTCGCTCCTGTTCGACCCACGCCTGACTCACGGACTTCTATTGTGCATCCCTTCGTTATACCTGTTTGCTGTTGTCTCGACCCTGCCTGTACGACTATGTCTTTGTCTCGTCCAAGTAATAAAAGCTCGCGTATGGATCCGCTCGCCTCTCGTCCCTCACTCCCCGTTACACAGCCGGAGGACCGGTTAATTATGGTACTATGTATGTATGTATATATATATATATATATATATATATATATATATATATATATATATATATATATATACTATGTTTGTAATACAGGTGCTGGTCATATAATTAGAATATCTTCAAAAAGTTGATTTATTTCACTAATTCGATTCAAGAAGTGAAGAGGAAGATGCGATTATGCCAGACCCAACAATGCAGAAGAGCTGAAGGCCACTATCAGAGCAACCTGGGCTCTCATAACACCTGAGCAGTGCCACAGACTGATTGACTCCATGCCACGCTGCATTGCTGCAGTAATTCAGGCAAAAGGAGCCCCAACTAAGTATTGAGTGCTGTACATGCTCATAATTTTCATGTTCATACTTTTCAGTTGGCCAAGATTTCTAAAAATCCTTTCTTTCTATTGGTCTTAAGTAATATTCTAATTTTCTGAGATGCTGAATTTGGGATTTTCATTAGTTGTCAGTTATAATCATCAAAATTAAAAGAAATAAACACTGTATGGAATGAATGTATACATTATACAAGTCTCACTTCTTGAATGGAATTAGTGAAATAAATCAACTCTTTGAAGATATTCTAATTATATGACCAGCACCTGTATATGTATGCATGTATGTATGTATGTACAGGGGTTGGACAATGAAACTGAAACACCTGGTTTTAGATCACAATTAGTATGATATTGGGCCTCCTTTTGCAGCCAATACAACATCATTTCATCGTGGGAGTGACAAATACAAGTCCTGCAAAGCAGCCAGAGGGATTTTGAGCCATTTTCCTCTTGCAGAACAGTGGCCAGGTCACTATGTGATGCTGATGTGGGAAAACGTTTCCTGACTCGCTCCTCCAAAACACCCCAAAGTGGCTCAATAATATTCAGATCTGGTGACTATGCAGGCCATGGGAGATGTTCAACTTAATTTTCATGTTCATTAAACCAGTCTGTCACCAGTCTTGCTGTGTGTATTGGTGCATTATTATCCTGATACAGAGCACTACCTTCAAGGTACAATGTTTGAACCATTGGGTGCACATAATGAAACTTTACACTCTGCTCTAACTGGTGTAATGTACAGTAAGTGAAGATTGGGCACCAGACAGCGCAAATATAGCCATGAGACCTCCAATACTATATTGGCGAGTGTTTCAGTTTCATTGTCCAACCCCTGTATGTGTGTGTGTGTATATATATATATATATATATATATATATATATATATATGTATATATATATATATATATATATATATATATATATAACAAACATATGACATATCACATCTGGGGGGTCATTAAAGGACCAATTTAAACATTATCCTATTTCATTTAGTAGGTCACAGGTCAGCCACTGTAATCCACTTATCCACTTATATTACAAACAGCTGCCATATGCCATATCTGGAGATCATTAATAGATCATTAAAAGGTCAGAGGTTAATCCCATGGGGAGTGGGGGAGTGTCAAAGGTCATCCATCAAACTTTCTGACGTTTATTCCCTCCTTATAACTACTGAGGCTCCACATGATTTCTATCAAATCTATTTTTTTTTTTTTTTGTACAATTCCAAGCCCTATAAATAAAAGATCTTCATCATTACAGTCTTTAAAGGGGTCATATAATACGATTTCACCTTTTTAAATTTTGTTAGTGTGTAATGTAGCTGTGTGAGCATAAACAAAATCTGCAAAGTTACGAAGCTCAAAGTTCAGTGCAAATGGAGAAATTGTCTTTTACAGACATGGCCCACAGCGAACGGCTTGTAAGAGACTACAACAAAATAATTCCGGGTTAATGACATCATACACCCGGATAACTCCGTCCCCAGGAACATGCAACGAATGCTTGCAACGGGTGCTTAAATACTGCACTGCTTTGGAGAAGAGGAAGAAGACTAAGTAGGCTAAGACTAAGGTGCATGTAAAAATCTATTCATATGCTGTATGAATCACGATTCTGTCTTCTAACCATTCTAATGGATTCACAAGTTTCAAAATCAATGTTCAATGTCTCAATCCTGTTCCTCTCATCCCCTGCTCTGCATCTCTCTCTCTCTCTCTCTCTCTCTCTCTGTGTGCGCATGCGCGAGCGTCTGAGGAGTGTGTGAGCGTCTGAGCGAGTTGCGGCGTGTGAGTGAGTTGTTACTTTATTTTTTTCTTTTTTCTGTGTAGATAATATTGATTAGTGTAGGATACATTGTTGTTGATTTAAATCACACAAAAGTGGTAAAAAATGGAGGCCGATACAGATGGCTGTGCCTCTTTAACCGCTAAACATGGGTGCAAATGTTTACCTGACGAGTCCATAACAGTTGAAGACTGTCTAATTGCAATTAGTAGTGAGGTTGGTGCTCGTAATATTGTGTCCGCATCAAGGATGAATAAAGCGGTTGTTGTCTTTTTGAAAGAGGTTTCTTTGGTTCAGCATTTGGTTGAATTTGGTTTATCTATTAGAGATACTTTTCTAACAGTTTTACCGTTGTCCAGTCCTTCCAAGAAGGTTATTCTTTCAAATGTACCTCCGTTTATTACCAATGACTCGCTTGAGCGTTTGTTAGGACGCTATGGTAAACTTGTTGGGCCAATTAAAATGATTCCTTTAGGATTAAAAAATCCGGAGCTCAAACATGTGATGTCTTTTAGACGGCAAACTTTCATGGTTCTGAACGCTGAATTTCAATCTTTGAATACTTCAGCGAAAACTACTCTGCTGGGCAAAGAATACACCATTTACATCAGTACTGAGTCAATGAGATGTTTTACTTGTGGCAAGTATGGTCATACAAAACTTGTATGTTCTATGAATGATGAGGCTAACGCTAGTACAAGCGTGACTGAGCGTAATCCTCCTACGGATCAACTATCTGCTGATCCCGTAAATGATGAAGGTGAAAGCAATCGCAGTGACGGAGCTGATCAGAAAATTGAAGCGCATTCTCTCTCTAATGATGAAGGTAGTGTAACGAATGTTGATGATGTGGTACACACTCCTGCGAATGCAGTTGAAAGTGAACCAAACGTTACAGTGCGTGAAGCAGTGAGCGCTGATGTTGATCCGGGCGAAAGCAGTGAATTGAACAGAGTTATAGACAATGTTGAGATGGTGAGAGTCGGTGGAGAGTCAGTAGATTCTCAGGCATCTGATCTCAGCCTGACACAGGGTGATGCTGAATTGCTCATAGAAGGAAGTGGAATACAGTCTGTGGATTCTGATAGTGACGTTTCTGATATAGCAGATAATCCTAATAGAGGTTCTGTAGAAAATTGTCACAATCTTAAAACAAAACATTCCTTTTACACAGTTCGTCAGATAAATGAATTTCTTGATGATACTTTCAATCAGAGAAGACCAAAACTTGAAAAATACTTCCCAGATTTGCAGCTTTTTATTGACTCATGTACACTGGCTTTGAAAAAGGCAACACTGGAAGAGCTAGATCAACCTAAACGTTACAGGCTCAAAAAACATATGAGCACTGTTAAAAAAAGGATGAAAAGCATGTTTTTATGAAATACTGGGTCATGATGTCTAGTCTCTCTTTGTGGGTTTTTTGGGTACCCTTGTTTATATTTTTTATGGCATCCATAAATATTGGCTCTTTTAACATCAATGGATGTCGAGATATAACAAAGAGACTTGCTCTGTTTAATTATTTAAAACTGAAAAAGGCAGACATTATTTTGCTTCAAGAGACTCATGCTGATATACAGAATCAGACACAGTGGAATTGTGATTGGAAGGGGAATATTTTGATGAGCCACGGGACTAACCTTAGTGCTGGTGTCGCTATACTCTTTTCTCCATATGTCTGTAATCAACCTGTTATGTTTGAGATAATACCTGGTCGGCTTTTAAGAGCAGATGTTATGGTTGGGCAAATGGGGTTTTCTTTTTTTAATGTTTATGCTCCAAATGTTGGACAAGAGCGTAGGATATTTTTTAAGAAATTGTCTGATGCTTTGTTACAATGTCCACAGGATAATATTGTGGTAGTAGGAGGGGATTTTAACTGTACTATAAACCCTAGCCTAGCAAGAAATCATGATGAACCTCACCCTTGTTCTGCAGAAGTTTTAAAAAAAGTAATTGAGTATCATGATTTTGTTGATTTATGGAGAGATAATTTTCCTGGAGTTAAACAATATACTTGGATAAAGAATAACTCAAATGCATTATCTGGAGCAAGACTTGATAGATTCTATGTTGCTAAGATTAATAGTGGTAGGTTTTATAACAGCTTAATATTTCCGTCCTTTTTATCTGATCATCATTATATTTCAGTAACTGTTTCTGTCCTGTCTACTAATATTCACAAATCACACTGGCACTTTAATAATAGATTATTACATGATCACTCTTTTATTCACTCTTTTAAACATTTCTGGCAATCTTGGAGAGAGGAGAGATGCAGTTTTTCTTTATTAAGTCAATGGTGGGATGTAGGCAAAGTGCATATTAAGTTGTTTTGCCAACAATACATTGCCCATAATACGAGAACCCTCAAGGAAAAAATGAAGTCCTTAGAAGATGACATTCTGAAACAAAGTAGCCATGATGATTCTGCTGATTTTATTGGGAGAAATAAATTTCTTCTAAAGACGTTGTTAGAGGAACAAGGAAGAATGGCTCTCCTAAAGACCAGATATTCTCAGTTAAATGAAATGGATGCTCCTTCTGCATTTTTCTTTGGGCTGGAAAAAAAACCAAGAGAACAGAAATATTTTCATAAATTGAACTTGCCTCAAGGTGGAGTGACAACTGATCAGCAAGAAATCCGTACTCATGCTCTTTCCTTTTATGAAGATCTCTATCGTGCTGAAAATTGTGATGGAGCAGTAACAGAACAACTTTTGTGTGATTTACGACGTTTATCAGAGGAGGATCAACAAACCCTTGAACATCCTATATCCTTTGCTGAACTTTCTTTGGCCGTTCAGGAGCTAAGTCCTGGGAAGTCGCCTGGGCTAGATGGCCTTTCAGCTGAATTTTACTGTGTTTTCTGGAATGTGATCGGGGAGGACTGGAAAGTTTTAATCAAGGCAAACTTCCACTGAGCTGTCGGAGAGCAGTTGTAACATTGATTCCAAAAAAAGGAGATCTTGGTTTTCTTAAAAACTGGCGACCAGTGTCACTGATCTGTGTTGACTTTAAAATCTTGTCCAAAACAATAACTAATAGACTCAAGAAATATATGTCTAATGTAATACATGAAGATCAGACATTTTGTGTCCCTAAACGTTCCATTTTTGATAATCTCTTTCTTATGAGAGACATTATTACAGTTGCGCAAAGACACAAGCTGGACATTGGGTTCCTTTCCTTGGATCAGGAAAAGGCTTTCGACAGGGTGGACCATCATTATTTGTTCAAGACCTTGGAAACTTTTGGATTTGGTCCTCATTTTATTTCTCTTGTTGAGCTTTTGTATAGTGATATTTATAGCATGCTACAAATTAATGGGTCTTTAACTAGACCTTTCTCTGTGACCAGGGGAATAAGACAAGGGTGCCCGTTATCTGGTCTTTTGTACTCTATTTCTATAGAACCTCTGTTAGTTATGTTGAGGAAACAGTTGTGTGGTATTGGTGCCCCAGGTTTTCCAGAAGTAACCCCAGTGAAGCTTACAGCATATGCAGATGATGTAACTGTGGTAATTAAGAGCACTGATGATGTTACTAAACTTATTTCTTGTTTGGATAAGTTTCAAAAAGCTACATCTGCAAGAATTAACTGGGACAAATGTGCATCTTTGTTGCTGGGAGAATGGGAGGATGTAGGACCACCTCAATTACCACAACAGTGTAAATGGGCTCAAGATGGATTCAAAGTACTTGGTGTCTTTTTTGGGGTAACCCAATACATAGAAAAGAATTGGGAGGGATTAGCAAATAAAGTGATCGGTAGATTGCAGAAATGGCGATGGCTTCTCCCACAGCTGTCTTTTAGAGGGAGGTGCTTGATTATTAATAATTTAGCAGCCTCAATGTTGTGGCACAAAGTTACCATTTTTAATCCTCCTAAAGAATTGATAATTACAATTCAAAAAGCGTTTGTAGATTTTTTTTGGAATGGTCATCATTGGCTTGTTCCTGGGATACTTTACCTCCCTGTGTCAGAGGGTGGTCAGGGACTAATACATGTAGAGTCAAAAATAGTAGCAATGAGGTTACAAACATTGCAAAAGCTTTTGTATTGTTCTGTTCCTCCACGATGGGTCTCTTTTGGGTTGTCCATACTAACAGATTTAGGTGGAATAGGCCTTGACAAGCAGCTCTTTTTAATGGAAAAACCTTTTGAGGAAAGGGTACATTGTTTCTCTTTTAATTTTTATGTGTCAGTTATTAGATCATGGAAACAATTTTATTTTTTGAGAGTAGAAGAGGTACATTATGGGATATCAGAACCCTTGTTTTTTAATCCTCTTATAAAGTTACCATCTAATTTGTCTTGTTTTATTCCACGGTTTCTAAATGCCGGGGTTAGTAAAGTAAAGGATTTAATTAATTTAACACGATGTGAGTGGAGAACTGTACTCTCACTCGCTGCACAGGTTAAATTAAAATCTTTGAGAACTGTGGATAGGATAATTAAGCGTATTAAAGATGCTTTTCCTTCTGCATTAATTTCTTTTATAAACTCAGGTTTTGTAAATGGTTTTTTACCTCAGAATTTCCCTGAGCTTAAGGTGACCCCTAAAGATATGGGATTTGATGGTAACATGAGTCAAACTACATTGTTAAAGGGGTATGGGGATTTACTCTTTCATGATGTGACAAAGAAAAATCTTTATTATATTTGTGTAAAGTCTGTACATATGAAACAGTTGCAAGGAAGATCAGATACAAAATGGAGAAATAAGATTTCTGTTTGTGAAGGAGTGTATCCATCATGGAGAGTATTATATAAACCTCCTGTTTCGAAGCGATGTGGAGATCTTCAATGGAGAATATTACACTGTGCTATAGCCTCAAACAGTCTAGTTTCAAAATTTAATGAGACTGTTTTATTATGCCCATTTTGTAATGCTCATGATAATGTTTTTCATATGTTTTTTGAATGTCCTAGACTTAATTTATTATTTGTAATACTTGAAAGATTGATCATAAAATTAGGGTTTTCGTACAGTAATATTCTGTTCATTTTAGGATATCGATACAGAAGGTCATGTCAACAACAAAGTGTTCTTGCCAATTTTTTAATTGGCCAAGCTAAACTAGCTATCTTGAAATCTCATCAATGTAAAAATGCAGGAAAGGATGTTGATATGGTAGCAATGTTTAAGTCTTTAGTAGAATCCCGAGTGATTATTGAGTATACATACTATCAATATACTGATAATGTTGATTTTTTTGAGTGGAGGTGGGGTGTGAAAGAGGCATTAATGTCTGTGAGTGAAAATGGAAGTTTAATTTTTAACTGGTAAAATGAGTATGTTTTTTCTTTGTATTTATACTGAAATGTATGTTTAAAAAAAAAAAAAAAAGAAAAATCGAACCCTGAATTGGTTTAATAAAAGGGGTTTGAAATGTCAAATGTCTCTCTCTCTCTCTCTCTCTCTCTCTCTCTCTCTCTCTCTCTCTCTCTCTCACATCAGGCTTAGCTTCTCCAACAACTGTTCCACTTATACACATTTTCACATAGCTAAACATGGATGTGCATTAAACATGGATGTGCATGCGGTTGGCGTTCTGTATTAAAGCTTTAATCATGATAAAACCGTATATTAAAAGCTAGCATAAGCAATAGCATATCTAAAAATATGAGACAACAAAAAAACATTAAGAGCCTACCATTAAGAGCTGTGCACAAGTTCTGCATGATCCTCTTCACTAATATCCTCTGCGTCTCGTTCGGTCTCAAATTGATAAGCAATATCAACAACGTCATTGTTTAAAATACAACCAAAGCACATGCCGCTGATGAGGTGGCAAGACGTTTAGACGTGCACTAGAGGCGGTTTAGCCAAGGTTTAAATCTGGTATGTCTAAAAAGTCTCGAATAGGCCTTTGGCTGATTTCCGATTGTTTATCTTCATTCATCTACTCTTGTGAAATCTCTACGGCTCCATTAACAGACCATGCTGGAAATTTTGCTGCTTTCAAATGCTAAGAAGACAAAAAATAGAAATTTAGGGTATTGGAAATTGAATTCTTTATTTGTAGAATGGGAGCTATTAAAAATGAGTGTAGAGGTTATTCAATTAAATATGGAAAAAAACAGGCTAAAAAGAGGGTACAAATTCATAATAATACATTAAGCAAAATTAACATTCTTAAAAAATACTGCTTAATGAGGAGGAATTAAAAAATCTTAATGCTTTACAAGAGAATCTTGATAAACTTTACATAGAAAGAGCAAAAGGAGACTTTATAAGGTCGAGAGCCAAATGGCTTGAATATGGTGAAAAAAATTCCAATTATTTTTTTTAATTTTGAGAAAAATTCTGGTCTCTCTCAAAAAAAAAAAAAAAAAAAATTCCAAAATATTTTTCTAAACAACACCAACAGCAAAATCATACATTCATACATTTCTAACTTTTATCAAAATCTTTACTCCCCATCCTTCAGTTCTAATGATTGTGAATTATAGAGTAGATAGAGTAGATAGAGTTGATCAGTTTATACCTAAAATATCTTCCCATAGTTTTAATAGTTGTGAAAGTCCCATAACTTTAGAAGAATTAGATTTCATTTAATCTAAAACTCCTTTAAATAAAAGTCCTGGCCTGATGACTTGCCATTTGAATTTTATAGAACTTTTTGGAAAGATCTAAGAAATTTTCGCTTTATTTAAAGACTCTTTAAGTTCTGGTGAATTAATAGAATCTATGAAACAAGGACACTTTTGCCAAAACCAAATAAAGATAATCGTTATATTGAAAATTGGCGGCATATTACTCTCCTCAGTTCTGATTATAAATTGTTAACTTCTCTATTTGCAAAAAGATTAAAACCCTGTCTAGAAGATATTATTTCAATAACACAATCAGGCTTTATTAAGGGTAGACATATCTCTAATAATATACGTCTTGTATTGGATATAATGGACTATTCTGATCTCATTGAAGAAGGTGCCATTATTCTATTCCTAGACTTCTATAAGGCATTTGACTCTATTGAACATGAATTTATATATACAGCCTTAGATAAATTTGGTTTTGGATTAAATTTTAAGAATATGGTAAGAACTATATATAAAGGTATCAACAGTATAGTGTTTCCCTCACAGAAGGTACATTGAAGCGTTTCGCACTTAGTAGGGGTATTCGACAGGGGTGCCCAATTACCCTCTTTTTGTTCTTAATTGCAGCAGAATGAATGAATCTTTACACTGTAAATTGTATTAATGTTGAGGGTATAAGAATAGGTGATAATGTAATTTTAATATCTCAGCTAGCAGATGACATGTATTTTTCTTAAAGATGAAAACCAGGTTCTGAGTGTTCTGAAATGTCTGGATCTTTTTTCAAAAGCTTCAGGCCTCCTGATCAACACAGACAAGAGCAAAATACTTACTGTTCATATCTTTAACAAAACCATCATCAATGGAATTAAGGTCAAACAATCAGTGAAATATCTCGGAATAACAATTAAAAAATCCGCGAAGGAAAGACTGGATGACAACTTTACCCCAAAGCTACAGAAAACAAAAAAACATTTTTAATGGATGGCTTCAAAGGGACTTAACTATACAAGGAAGAACACTGCTCTCAAAAGCGGAAGGAATTTCAAGAATGGTTTACCCTGCTTTATCGTTATATGTGGACAAAAAACAGCAACTTCAATTGACTTTCTTTTGTTCAAATTTATTTGGAAAAACAAGATGGAATACATCAAAAGGAAACACTGATTAGGGACCATGCTGACGGAGGCTTTAATGCTATTGATTTCACAACTCTCAACCAGGTGTTTAAAATCAAATGGGTCAAACACTGTATGCTTGGAGGAAATGCTCCCTGGTTTTTCATTCCAAACTTATTAACCATTGTAGTGGCTTAAAATTTTTGCTAGGTTGTAATTTTAACTGTAATAAGTTACCAATTAAGTTATCAGATTTTAACAAGGAAGCACTGGATTCTTGGAAACTGGCCTTTAAGCATAATTTTTCACCTCACATATGTATTGTATGGAATAATCAATATATTCTGTATGAAAACAGGACCATATTTAACAAAGAATGTGTAAAAAAGAATATAATCTTTATTTCAAAATTTCTAGACATTGATGGGACTTTGATTAATTATGAAAAATTCATTAAGGGAAACAGTATTAATATTACTAGTATAGAATTTAATAGAAAAATAAATGGTATATCACCTAAGCTTCTACAGCTTATTAAATCATCTTTACAGTATTCTTCTTTAAAGGAAGACATTCCCTCTTTAATGACAGGCGGTACTGATTTGTTGGATAAAAAATGCAACAATATTCATATCAGAAGAACATTACTCTCTATGAGTAGTATTGCCCCTAAAGCACTGTCTTCATGAAAACAGATTTATCCTTCTTTATATTTGTGTAATATTTGGTCATAATAATATTGTAATACCAAACAAGGTTAAAGAAATCCATCTCAAAATCCTTTACAAGTTTTGTAAGTTATTTTTATTTAAGTTTATGGATATTCACCCAGAATGCTCTTTTTGTGGATTTGAAAATGAATCAGTGCTTCATTTGTTCTTTAGATGTCCCTTCATAGTACCATTTTGGACTGAGATTTCAATTTTGATTTTTACATCCTTTAATAACCTCATTGATATTACGGAAGAAATGGTCATGATTCTGTTTTGTAACACTGGCTCTGCTCTTTTAGATAATGCTGTTAAAATCCTATGCTTGCTTGGAAAAGGTCATATTCACAAGTGTAAAGTTACAGCTTCTTAATCAAATTTTATTGTTTTTTTTTTTGCTCTGAATTAAAAACTTTTGCTGATTCCCTGTGTAAATTAAAAAGAAACAAAAAAAGCAGTTAAAACACACCAGATTTTAAATAAGATCACTGAATCATCTGCGAACAGATACACAATGTTTAAATGAGGTTTTCTACCCCCCACTTGAGTCAAAACTAAAAGTATTTTTTTTAATATATATTTATGTTTTCATTATTTTGTTTTTATTTAATTATTTTTGCATCAAATTTTATTTAATTTATTTGAGTTATTATTTATTCATATATTTTGTTTAACTTGTTAATACACTTAATCCCTTACAATTGTTTGTTTTTCTCACTGTTTCAATTGTCAGTGTATCATAATATTCTGTTTTGTAAAATCAGATGCTGTTTGCAAAATGTTAATAAAAAAAAAGCAAGAGCAGGTGCAGATGTATGTACGATGTAAGTTCATTTATCATACAGTGGACATGGACAGGTTCATTTATTATGAGTTATGATTGCTTAAACAAGACTGACTGTACTTATTTAAGAGTGCGTTCTTTCACTGCGTGATTGAGTCTAATAAAATGCATTTAAAATGTTCCCAAAATTTAAGGTATGCGGCAGAAAATGTATATTCATATCATTTCATATAGTTAATCAATATCACACGAAGTGTGCCATTTTTTTTCCACAGAAATCACTAATGTGATATCGATTTCATACAACAGTTCAATAAACTGTAAGTTATTAACATCACGTTTTAGACACCATATTGCCTATTTCGCCAACAAAAATGATTCCAAACACAGAACAGCACTCTTTTACGTCTCTGAACAACATGATGGTTTTTCTTATGTAAATGTATCAACCATTTGAATGACTCGGTTCAATCGCAATGACTTAATCATTAATAGTGACTTGGTGCCCCCTACTGGCGATTTTAATTTCAAATTTAAAGTCCCTTATCATTTTTTTTTTTTTTTTTTTTAATAGTTTAATAATTTAATAATTTAATTTAATTTAATTTAATTTAATAAGATATCAGCATTCAGCAGTTTAGGATTAAAATATCAAAACATTATTTATGTATTTAATGCATTCATGCCCTGCATTAAAGTGGGTAATACATCTGTCTGTGCCTCCTCTGCATTGAAAAGATGAATTTTGTTGATAATAATTTTATTTGTTTGGTAACAGTCTAAAATGTCTTAATATTTGAATTGACTTTATTGATTAAATATAAGAATTTGACGCAAAAGATGATGCATACTTTTAGAAAAAAGAATGACTTTATAAAGGTCAGGGGAACACCCCAAGAGCTTTGACAAAGCTCGAACACTGCCTTTGATCAGTCACTTTGCACTGGATAAGTACATGTGTCTCATCTGTCCCTGTATCATCCAGAAAAGATTCAGTTACCTTTGTGATTTATGTGCTTAATATATTAACACAAATGCTCCTCAATTTATCAACAATACTAATGAACAAATGAAACAGATAACTCATGTTTAGTTACTCTGTGTGGATTTGTTTATTTACATTACATTAATCTAAAGCAGTGTTGACAAAAGTGATTTCTACTACATAACAGCACAAATACATCACTCACTCAGATGTCTGTTTCATGTTGTGATGTGCTCATCTGCAATTCTCTTGGAACATTTTCCTGTCAGTTGTTAAATAGACATTTAGTCATATCATCTTTAAGATGTATATGGTTTATGTAAATCCACTTTGGAGATGTACATGTGCTTACTGGAGCTCCGCTGTTCGTTATACAAAATAAAGCGTGTTTTTACAGCTAAATCACAAATATACTATAACGTATGTTTAGTATCTTTACACCTTAAGCAAATCAAGAGTTTACTATACAGTAGCTCAACAAATACAATTTTAAGAGAGGGAACCGAGTTTTGGTTTTAATACTCACATCTGTAAACACAGTTGCCGTTGTTTTCCATCATGTTCAGTGATGACGTATTGATCTCCAGTGTTGTGCAAGTTACTTCCAAACTGTAATGCATTACAGATTACTTGTTACTGTCATTTAAAAGTAATCCCTTACCTCGCAATATTACTGTCTTAGAATTGTAATACGTTGCATGACTCCTGTATTACTTTTGAGTTACTTTCACCAAAATAACTACAGAAGTATAACAACATTCTAAAATGACAAAATTGTTCTGCAGAGCATTTTACATCCAATAGAGGGCGATATGATGTAGCATAATGACTGTGGCCTATCCAGGCTACTAAGTTTATAATTGGAAAAGTGAAGGCTAGAAAGGATGAATGCAAGAAAGGATGACAGCCAGAATCACAAATGATCTAAGTCTGTTAAAAGTATGGTAGAGGTAAAGTGATTATCTGGCAATATCTGTAAATAGCTTGGGTATATTCATATTAGACACAACAGGACTATATGTAAACTCAAATGCCATGACAGGATGCAGATTTTTTTTCTCTTTTCTTATTGTTGCCGTTATTTTATTCACTTCGAATTCAAGTTGTTTACAACATAAAACTGTCATGCACAAAGTGAGCATGATGAACATAGCTTATGCTTTCTCTGTATAAAGTGCAATTAGAGGATCAACCCCTGAACCTCAGTCATTTTAATCCATAGAAATGAACATATAGGCTAAACACAGCCTAACTGCGAAAGAAAACAGATCAAATAGAGACCTACATGCCTCTAAGAAGACTAAATTAATCCACTTAGGCTACAACAAAATACATGACTCTATGAAACTATAGAACTAGACACACTTTTCAAGAATACAAAAATGAAACTAAAGTGCTTGGGCCTACAAGGCCTAACAGGAAATATGGCTCAGTCATTTAAGTAAAATTAAAAAAAAAAAAAAAAAAAAAAGTTCAGTAAAAAGGGAAGTCATAAAAGAAAAAAAATGAAATAAAACGTTTTAGAAATACAAAACTGAAATTAAGGTGTTTAGGCCCACAAGGCCTCACAGCAAATATGGTTCAATAATCAAACTCAAAAAACTTCAGTAATGGTCAGACATGGCCTACAGGAAAATTGGATTTAAAAAGTTCTGTTTCCTGTCAAATATAAAACGCAGGTAGCATACAGCTTAACATGGCTGAAAGTAAAGAAAAATCGAGGCTGTGTTTACGGCTATGGTGGGGGCTAGCCTATTCCATTATACCCCCTTGACTGAAATATCTGTTGAAGCGCATCAGAATAAGGTGCTGAAAGCGTCCATCACCAAGATGGTTGCGTTTTGGACTAAAAAGTCTTTCGACCGGTGCACTGGACGGTGTTGGTGGATTATAGCATAATGCCCTTTTTGATTCTTGGAAACTGATGCAGGCTTTCTATTACCGGATCGGAACTGAAATAAGATGTTACCTCTGTTTCCACTAACAAAGGTGCATCAGCCATGGCATTGGGCTGTTCATCAAATGAAAAAAAGTCATCCTCACGGGAGGTGAAGGCAGCAGGTTGACGAGCATCAATCATTGCGAGTATTAATTGCTCCCACAATTATTTCAGGCAACCCAGTGGTCATTTGTGAAAATCCATTTTGCAGTGCTAAAGTTTTGGCCATTAGAACTTCAAGTGTTGGTTGAAGTGTCCCACAAAAACAAGTTTTCTCACCCTGTAGGATATCTAGTGCAATACTGAAAGGCTTCAGAATGGAGCAGTATTCCCTGTCATTCATACATTTAATCTGAAGTTGTGTGCATGTGTGCATAGATTGTTAATGTCAGTTAGTGGCATTTCTATGATCTGAACATAGGCATCATAAAATGAGTTCCACAGGGTTACTGAGGGCACAATCAACTTCCTTTCACTGTTTTTTTTTCTAGGTACTCATATACAACTGCGGACTGGCTAGCTTTGGTCCATAGTGCTGAACACTTAGCTGATGTAATCAAACAGACAAAGAACACTATAAATTAGTAGCAAAATTCGGTAGTGCTGTATGTTGTTTTAGGGTTGGCATCATCTGAAGTCCTTGGAGAGGTTGGCATCATCTCTTCTTAAGTGTTCTGGATCCAGACTGAAGCTTGTGAATTCCTAGTTACCACGGGATGTCAATCCCATGGCAGAAACAGAGAACAAATAGAAATATAATTAGCGTAGCTGCTGTTCAAAGCAAGCAAAGAAAGATTTGTTCAACCAGAGCTAAAAGATTAATAATGTGCATACCTACTGTTAAAATTGGTACAACACATGCTAAAATTACACCTCACTTCATAAAGCTGGTGCTTTCCATCATTAATAAATTAACTACTTGAAAGTTAGACAATACATTTGATTAAAATAACAGTAAATGTAATTAATGTAAATGTAAACAATAAATTGAAAGGATATTACCCTGTTACCACAGATACAACAATGCAGCACAGGTATGGTATGTAATGTACAAACAAACAAAACAACATCACTTTCTTCAAAAACACTTTAATTTTTAGTGACATACAACAATCCCTTCACACACCACGCAATGGTGAAAAAAAAAATACTATTAAATGTATAAAAAATGCATTTGAAATGCAAGTATGTTTATGGTGTATTTGTATTACTACAAACATCCTCAAGTACATTTTAATACATTATACAAAAAACGTAATAAATTAAAAATTGTTATGGCAGAGCTATCTTATCCATTTATACCTGTATTACTGAAAAGTACAAAAATTTTCATCAATGAATAAATAAAAATTACAATGCAATTTTCTGGAAAGAAAAAAAAAAAAAAAAAAGAAAAGAAAATTGCAGAAGTGATTAGGTGTGTGTGTGCAAAGACTGAAGATGATAAAGTTCAAGAAACAGAACAGGGAGGAATGGAGGGGGTTTTGGAGGTGGACGAGGAGATGGCGTAGGGCTGGTGAGAGGCAAAAATGCAGGGATGATGGCAGGATGTGGCGAAGGCATGGTGATGGGAAGATGACAATGATGCCCTGGTGGTCTAGTTGGTGTTTGGTACATTGCATAGACCCAGATGTACTATATGTTCTTTTATAAGCAACCCTCGTTACAATTTGATCTTTATAACCATAATTTGACACCTATCAACGAACACTACCACAGCTGGCTGATCAGCTCAAGACAAAGTAATTGTATGTTCATAACATAGCTTTTCGAAGATCATTAACCTCATTAAATGAAGCCAAATTGTTCAGGAAATCAGAAACACAACTTAATTTTGCAAATAAAATAATGTTAATGTTGTACGTCCACTTCCAGAACAAAAATTTACAAGATAATGTACTCACCCCATTGTCATCCAAGATGTTCATGTCTATCTTTCTTCAGTCGCTAAAAAATTATGTTTCTTGAGGAAAACACTTCAGGAATTATCTCCATAGATAAGATAAAGGCGATTCTGACATTGAAAAAGAAAGAAAATGAGTTTTTCGACATACCCTAACTGCATTGTCCGCACTGAACGCAGACTTAGACAAGATAAGTGTTTAGGGTTAAAAAGTATATAAATTGTTAATTTGTTTTGAAAATGACTGATCGTTTTGCTAGATAAGACCCTTCTTCATCGGCTAGTTTAAACTGATTATCATTTGTTTTACTCAAGTTTTCGCAGCTGCCCTATGAAATCCATTCACGCAGCTGCCTCTTTTGCCCAAGAGGTTTTTTTTTTTTTTATTTATTTTTTTTTTGTCTTTTATTAAGTTGGCTTGTTATCCTATTTAAACTACTACTTCTTCTTCTTTGACCATTTTTTAAAGTGTATCTCCTCTAGAGCTTTTAAGCTACAACCACCAAACTCGGCCCAGACCTTCAGACTAGTCTGACTCGGGTTGCTATATCTGATCCAGCTCACGGTTTTCGTAAACCAGACTGTCAAAACCACTAAAAAAAAAAAAATAAAAAAAAAATAAAAATTCCATAGACTTGTCAAACTCCAACTGATCAAATAAGCCAACTCCAAATGTCAAAATTTAAATCTAAACTCCAAGAATCCTTTGAGACTAAATCAAGCTTCACTTATATGTACTATTTCTAATCCATTTAGACTCATTCAAACTCATCTAATATTTCTAATCTATTTAAATCATGTTTTCAGTATGCTAATCATGCTAGAAATATGCTAGTAACTTGCTAATCATACTAGAACCATGCTAATAACATGTTAATCATGCTAGCAACATGCTAATCATGCTAGAATCATGCTAATAACATGTTAATCATGCTAGAAACATGCTGGTAACTTGCTAATCATGCTAGAATCATGCTAGTAACATGCTAATAATGCTAGAAACATGCTAGTAACTTCCTAATCATGCTAGTAAAATGCTAATCATGCCAGCAACATGCTAATCATGCTAGAAACATGCTAATCATGCTAGAAGAATGATAACATGCTAATCATGCTAGAAACAAGCTAGTAACTTGCTAATCATGCTAGAATCATGCTAGTAACATGCTAATCATGCTAGCAACATGTTAAACATGCTAACAACATGGTAGTAACTTGCTAATCATGGTAACAACATCAGTAACACCAACACCCCGAGTACCTTAGCAACTGCCTAGCAACACCTTAGCAACCACCCCGGGTACCCTAGCAGCCACATAGACACACCCTAGCAAACACCCTGAGTACCCTAGCAACCGCCTAGCAACACCTTAGCAACCACCCAGAAAGCATAGCAACCACATAGCAACACCCTAACAACCACCCTGAGTACCCTAGAAACCGCCTAGCAACACCTTAGCAACCACCACAGGTGGCATAGCAACCGCCTAGCAACACACATAGCAACCACCCTGAGTACCCTAGCAACCGCATAGCAACACCTTAGCAAGCACCCTGGGTACCCTAACAACTGCCCTAGCAACCGCCCTGAATAACCTAGCAACCACATAGCAACACCCTATCTATCTGTTTTTCTACTAGACATTTAGACTTTAATCTTTCAATCTATTTTAAACTGAAAACTTTTTTTTTTTTTTTTTCCGGCCTGTCAGTAACACAGATAACACATGACAGTGTGTATCATCATTCACAGCCCTTTTTTTTTTTTTTTTTTAATGTAATTAATTAATTAATTTAATTTTATATACCTTTTTATTTAACCATACTATGACAGACAAGACCGGGGGACAGAGAAAACAGGAAAAAAAAAAAAATAATAATAAAAATTGGGGAGAAAGTCAACAGAAGAGGGGGAGAGAGAGAGAGAGAAGAAAAAACAAAACAACAAAAAAAAAAAAAAGGAGAAGGAGGATAGAGAGAGAGAGAGAAAGATCAAAAAAAGATAATCTGGTTCCATACCTGCTGACAAAAAGAGAAAACAACAGAAGACACAACAGCAGAGAAACTGCAGCAACAACCAACATCTATATGAATCACAGTAAATACTAAATGTTAAATGTTATTGTGCAGCACACATAACTAATATCACAAAATATGTTTTGAAGCAACAGCAGATCAAGACAGTGTGTGTCTGTGAGCACCTGTCTTTACACCAATGTGAATGCTTGTGTGTACACCTGTGTGCACACCTGTGTGTGTGAGCGCGTTTGTGTTCATAAGGTTCTTCCATGTAAATGTTTAATAGTGTGTGTGGGGAATCACAGCCCCGCCCCGCAAGGTATGAAGGGACAACCGCGGCCCCCACCCAGAAAAGGGCAGAGGAGGGCCTGGAGGGGGATCACCCGGCAGCCACAATGCAGATGTTCCAGGGGGCCGTGGCGGCAAGCCCGCAGGCTCCGCCGGCAGCCGGCCACACCAGAGCAGACCGGCCCCTGGGCCCGGCGATCCAAGGGCCACCCACCCCCTAGCCGGGGCCCAGCAAAGCCAGGGGGGCCTGGCCCCGCCAAGCGACCGCCGAGAGCGGGCCAGCGCTCACCCGAGCATCCCCCCCCGGAGCGAGAAACCACCAACGCACCGGCGGCCGGGGGCATCCTCCACACAAAAATGGACACAGTACCCACAATCACACTCCCCATTTGTACTCTATACTCCTGGATCCAGGCACCACTACCCCCAGAGGGGCAATCAGCGCCAGACCCCGGAGCTGAACCCCCTTCACTCTGGCGTGGAGACAGGAAGACCACCCCGGTCCCCCGCAGCAGCAGAGAAGACCACCAGCCCAGACCCCGACCGGATGGCCAGCTCGTCCTCACAGCCCCCAGCCCCGGACAGAGAACAGGGGTGTGAAGAAAAAAAAAAAAAAAAAAGAAGACCCCATGTCTCACCTCACCCGCTCAAATGTAGTGTTGGTGTGTGTTGTTCTAAAGTGCTTTAAAACAGGGGAGGGGCAAGACACTAACCACCCTCTGCCAGCTTGTGTCAAATCGGCCCCTCCCCAAGAGCCCTCAATGTCAATGTGTAACTTAAAATTGAGAAGTGGGCACCCGGACCAGAGAGAAGGCTGAATGAAGGGAAGCATTAGGGATGGGGAGGAAATCATTGGAGGGGGCAAAGTACCCCCCGCTGACCCCCATAGGCACCCCCGTTGCCCCAAATCTGCCCAGGCCCATTACAGAAGGCAATAGACACCCAGGTTAAGCCCGTCCTCTGCCTTTTGCAGAGTAGATACTGACAGATGGTAACAACGTCCCTACCAGCTACCGACGCGTCAAAGGCCCCCACACCAGGGCCGAGCCCAAGCGCATGCACCAACCCACGCTCCCTGCGGAACACCAACCAGGACCCAAGCCCCCCAGGCCCAGCCGGAATCCCAGCCCGGTGGCAGAGTGGCCCCAGAACCCCAAGCCCCCCCCGGACCTACCCCGGAGCAGTACGGCCGCCAGGCTGGCAACCTACGTCCGCCGGCACAGGCCTCCCCAGAAGCGCCGCATGCAGCAGCCAGAAAAACAACACCCAAGAGCCACCAACACCCCATCCAGGCCAGGACCGCAGCCCCAGCGCTGAACCCCCCAAGAAACCCACCCCTAGGGAACTCCCAGATGCCCCCAGCCCATATGGCCCCCCCACACCGACAACAAAGACCAAAGCCGGACAGAACCGTGACCTTCACTCACACTAGGTGATGGAGCTGATCAAAGGAGCTCAGAGAGATTGATCTAATGTGGCAGCAGAAGCTGTTTCAAGACTAATATAGTCCAACAAACGATCTCTATATTGGTTGATATTAAGATTATTTTTATTTTTCCAGTTCGTGAGGACAGTCTTCTTAGCAATGCATAAGGCGGTGTAAGCCATGTGGATTGAGTTACCTTCTGTAGTGACACCATCTAGGTAGCCCAACAAGCAGACTGACGGAGAGGCTGGAATGGAACATTTAAGACACTTTGATAAGTCTTCACAAATCCAGTACCAGAACCTCTGAACAGGTGGACAGAACCATAGAGCGTGGATATAATTGTCAGGTGTATTGCCTTGACAGTGTGAGCAGTTGTTAGAAGCTGTAAAACCCATCCTGAACATCCGATGACCTGTGTAGTGCACTCTATGCAGGATTTTGTATTGTATTAATTGTAAACTGGGATTTTTATTCAGTTCAAAGGTTTTTAAACATATCTGAGACCAGAAATTATGGTCCCAGCTGACTGATAGATCTGCCTCCCATTTTGTAATAGGAAGCGATACTGATTCATCTATTTTGGAAAGTGTCCTGTATATTTTAGACAGTAATTTAGGGGTTTTGAGATTAAGAAATTCTGCCACACTTGGTGGTATTTGTAATTTGATATGATTAGACTTAAATTTTCTTTTTACTATAGATTTAACTTGTTGATATTCTAAAAATCTGTTCTTGTTAATCCCATATTGTTTAACTAATATGTCAAAGGGAATAAAGTCCGTCCCTTCGAATATATGTTCCAGGTATTTAATACCTTTACAGCTCCAATCTGTGAAGTTTATCATATTATTGTTTATTAATATGTCAGGGTTATTCCAGATGGGAATACATTTGCATGGGATTAGTGAAGACTCAGTCATTTTTAGAAACTCCCACCATGCTGTCAGAGAAGAGCTGATACTGATGCTTTTGAAGCATACGTGTCATTTGATGATCAAGCTAATGAATGGCAGATCCGAAATCTCTATATTATTGCATAATGCCTGTTCTACATCTAGCCAAGGCTCATCTAAGAGGGTGTGTTTTAACCACCCTGAAAAGTGTTGAAGCCTGTTAGCTAAGAAATAGTGGTGAAAGTTAGGCAGATCTAGTCCTCCTTTATCCTTGGTCTTTTGCAGCGTTTTTAAGCTAATACGCGGGGGTTTACCTTTCCAAAGGAATTTAGAGATGGAGGAGTCCAGAGATCTAAACCAATCAGGTGATGGTTTGCTCGGGATCATTGCAAATAAATAATTAATTCTTGGCCAAACCATCATTTTAATTGAGGCGACTCTTCCCATGAGTGATATGGGTAGAGACTTCCATCTGGCTAGATCATCTTCTACCATCTTTAAAAGTGGGATGTGGTTTAATTGAATTAAATCTGCCAGCCTAGGTGAAACATTAATACCTAAATATTTAATATTTCCAGATTGCAGTGGAGTGGAAGAGTTCTGGAAGGAGCAATTAATTGGAAGAACTGTATATTTTAACCAGTTTATTGAATAGTCTGAGACTCTTGAGAAAGAGTTTATTAATGTAATTACCTCAGAGAAAATGGTTTGTGAATGCTGAAGAAAAAGTAACACATCATCTGCGTAAAGACTGACTTTATGTTCTACATTCTTGCATTTAATGCCTTTAATCACTGTAGCCTGTCTAATTGGTGCTGCTAGTGGTTCAATAAAAATTGCAAACAGTGAAGGGGAGAGGGGGCATCCCTGCCTGGTGCCCCTCTTAAGACAGAAGCTGGAGGATGTTTGGTCATTTGTCCTGACACATGCTGTTGGAGAGTTATATAATATTTTTAACCAGTTTATGAAAGAGTTTCCAAAACCAAATTTGTGTAAAGCTGCAAATAGAAAATTCCAGTTAACCCTATCAAAAGCTTTTTTCTGCATCTAGAGACAATATTGTAATTTGAAGGTTTTTATTGCATGAATAGTCTATCAAGTTAAGTAACCTACGTGTATTTGTTGAGGAGTGCCTCCCTTTTATGAAACCAGTTTGGTCGGGATGAATTATGAGAGGAGTTATCTTCTCTATTCTTTTTGAGAGAGCTTTGCAGATTATTTTAATGTCCACATTAATAAGGGATATTGGATGATAGCTGGTAGGCAATACAGGGTCTTTGCCTGGTTTTAGCAATAGACTAATGTTGGCAGAATTCATATTTGGTGGAAGTCTAAACTATTTCAAACTGAAAGCAGTCAAACTTAAAGCTTTTTCAAGCCAACTTAAAGTTTGTCTACGAACTTTACGTTATCTCAGCCTGAAACAGTTGTCTAATTATTTTGTTCCAACCACAAGAGGTAGATAAAAAAATCTTCCCAATCACTGTATCAAAAGGATAAAACATTGACAAAGAAAGCTGGGATCTAGCAGAGTCCTTGAGAAGAGTTATGGCCTCACCAGGAATGGCGTCCATTACAATGGTGAACTCTCAGGATTTGTTAGATACTGTTTAACCAATTTATTTTAAAAGTGTTATTTGAAGAGGCAGAATCTAAAAAAAAAAAAAAAAGTAAGCCACCAGTTTCATATTTATTTATTACAACAGATTTTTTGACATAATGTCCTCTATGTTTTCCACAGAAAGTCAAATAACATTCTATAAATGTCTGCACATATACAGGTTTATCTACGTTAGAGCTTAAGAGCTTAAGAGCTTAAGATCTTTCCGAACCCGACGGGTCCCGTCGGGTTCGGGCTTAATTTATATCATTTTACACGGGCTCGGGTAATGTGATGTGATTCGATTAGCACGAGAAAGATGCGAAAATTGATGTTGAGGAGGTGAAACGGAGGCTTGCCTCTGACGGTTACGTTTTGGCAAAATTTACAAAACTTGCAAAATTAGCCAGATCAGTACTATGCATCCCGGCCAGTAGCAGCAGCAGTGAAAAGGTGTTCAGCGCTGCTGGACGCACCATCAGTGAGCGCAGGACCATGCTAAAGCCATCTACCGTGGATTTAATAAATTTCCAACACAAAAACATGTAGCCTAATCTTGGTGAGTAAAGGTTTTTCAAATAATAACTAAATATTAATTGAGTCTTAAATGCATAATGTAGACAGAGTATATAGGCTAATGTTGGCATTATTCTTTGATTAAATTTCAGCTGCTATTCACCGTCGCGTTGAGGCCGGATTGTGGAGAGAAGGTGGGAAAGGTGCAACAAGTTTTTCACACCTGGATTTGGGGATCCTCTGCCATTCCTCCTTGCAGATCCTCTCCAGTTCTGTCAGGTTGGATGGTAAACGTTGGTGGACAGCCATTTTTAGGTCTCTCCAGAGATGCTCAATTGGGTTTAAGTCAGGGCTCTGGCTGGGCCATTCAAGAACAGTCACGGAGTTGTTGTGAAGCCACTCCTTCGTTATTTTAGCTGTGTGGTTAGGGTCATTGTCTTGTTGGAAGGTAAACCTTCGGCCCAGTCTGAGGTCCTGAGCACTCTGGAGAAGGTTTTAGTCCAGGATATCCCTGTACTTGGCCGCATTCATCATATTGTAACACTTTACAATATGGGTGCACAAATATGCATTCATTCATGCTTAATTAATCCACAAATAATCATGAGTTAATGTATAATTCATGAAGAACTAAATTTTTTTTAATGATTACTACATGAACAACTAATGAACATTCTATATGATTCATAGATTAAGTAATCAATAAATTGTTATTAGTTAAATGTGTCATAATGTATGAATTTACACTATAAGTTAAAATAAGTTATTAGGGATAACTTAATACATTATGACACATATGAATCATATAGAATGTTCATTAGTTGCTGATGAAGTAATTATTAATAAATGGTTTAGTTCTTCATGAGTTATATATTAACTCATGATTATCTCTGCATTAGTTAAACATGAGTTAATGCATATTTGTGCACATGTATTGTAAAGTGTTACCGGATACTGCAACCGATTGCCTTAATTTTTTTTTGAGTTAATAAACTTAAAATAATATGTTCTCAGAAGTTAAAAATTTCAATTACATACTACTTGTAGTTTTTGATTATAGTTTACTTACATTTTTTCATTGGGTCTACTCAAATATTTTAAGTTATTATGACTTATTATTATGAGTTTTTAATAATTTGTGCCATTGTATTAAGTTAACAGTATACTGTACTCAATTATATATAAACTCAAAAAATATAAGTATTACTTAACTCACTATTACTTAGTAGCAGTTAACTCAAATACTTCAATTACACAATACTCAAAATCACGTGGCTCAATTTTGTGGCAACCGATTGCCTTAACATTGAGTACAAGTAACTCAAAAAATTTAAGTAATGACTCTTATTGAACAGAATTTTCTTAACCTCTTCCATTTAACACAGTGAAAATGAATATTTAAAATACAACAATATATTGTTTATTGTGGAAAATGAATTTCTACACACTGTAGAGTTAAACAAACAAACAAAAAACAAAAACAAAAAATTCCACAATACCACAAAACTTTCACAAACTCAAAATGCAAAAGCATTTCATTAACAAATATCAAATGTAGATGTACTTTGGTACATCTCGATAAATGAAATAAGTCTTTTTTAACCTTTTAAAACAAAAGCTTAGGGGATATCTGGCTTCAAACTGAAAAGGACAAGACAGCAGCAACAATAAAATTACAAAATGTAAACATTTTACAAAATTATTTCTTTTTACAGGTTTACATTCAATTACTGCTATTAGTGATAAGGCTGGGTGCATATATAATGGCAAAAAATTAGAGCAGACCACTGATCTATAATAGAGAACTGGATAGCTCATGACGTAATAGAAGTGAAGCCACTGCGCCGCCATATTTCTATTCCCTAGTATTCGCAAACATTCTATTGAATGAATAGGAAATAATACGACTTTAATGAGAAAACATCACCTAACAGGTCAGCGTTTTAATATCTGACGTCTCACATAGGTCAGATATTAAAAAAGTTACGTTCATATACATTACCGTAGCAAACATCATATGAACACGATAAACATCGGACGTTTACCATGTTTACAAATGACAAAATGCTCATTCTAAAAACTGAAAGATTTATGCTTTGTACACATATAATTTGCCTTGTACAGTTAATAATTGTTTATGCTGTTATAGTGTTTATTTATTTATTTGTTACAGTGTTTTTATTCGTAACGTTACAGGCTAAATGCATGCATCAACAATGATTTCATTAAAATCATTTTTAAGCAGGTAATGATTTAAATGTTTAATTCAGCCTAAATAACATTCATGTTGAGATAAATGTTAATAATAAACGTTAATAATGCAAAAATGTTAAATATAACATTTTAAATAGATCATTTGATATTCCTATAAGTAAAAAGATAAAATTAAAATGAAACTTTAAAAAATGAAACTAAAACTGTCAGCAAATGGGGTTAAGTCACTGATTTTATCACTGAATCGTTTATTCAGGATTGAAGCGACTCTCTTTACGAATGGGTAATTGAATCAATGACTGTTCATTCATAAACGGAACACATCTGTGTTTGAATAGCGATGCGGCTTAGTTGTGACTTTGTTTCAGACTATTTTCATTGACGAAGCTGAGCAAAATCAGGTAGTGTTATAGTCAGATAAATGTAATTTAAGGCACTTAATATAATAGAATTTGCACAATCTTTAAGAGTTTGATATAGATGTTGCTCACTTAGGGACATTAAATTATGCACACCATAACTTGGAGAAATAACGCTGACTAATTACATTTGGTACGGATTTAAAGACATCAAGCTTTATTTCCAAGATTTGAATTTCAATACAACAGAGCAATATAACAGACTTGTATTGTATTATTTATTTTATACTCGAATCAATTTCACATACTAATTCCAGTTATATGTTCATGATTACTATTTCCTGCATAATTTCTTACGTTAAGAAATATATTTTGTGTTAGATCAGAACTGTGACACACCCACCTGAACGATTTCAAAACATCGCTTATCCTGCTCGAAAAGACGATAAATACTGCAGATAAGATTTTAAGTAAAAATTAATTTACATACACATTTCATAAAAACTAGTCCTGTGTGACTGATACGCTTAAAATCGGGTGATTTTAGGTCAGCGTCAATGGTGCTCTCTGTCGGTAGGGAATACTAAGATGGCGGATCGAACACTTCCAGTGGCTTCACTGCCTGATGGCAGTTTAGAACGCAACGAGTGATCCAGTCATTATATATAGATCAGTAGAGCAGACAGTAATTGTGCAGACAAGTGTCACTCATTCAAAAGATGAGAATCCCTGATATCAGCTGTGTTGCAGTTTGGAGCGTTTAGCCAAGCCCATGCCCGTTTCTACAGGAGTTCAAGCAAAAGCTCAAAACCCTCACTTGAAGCTGTAATAAAAGCATGCTGGTGGAAGAGATCTGGCTAACTATCCCCGGAACATCTTCAAGCTCTGGTTCATCAGACTCCTCCTGAACAAATGAAAGAGAGAAACAGAAATTAATAACCAACTAACCAATATCGAGTCTAATATATCACATTTATTTATACAGCGCTTTTTAACAAAACGGGTTGTGTCAAACCAACTTTACAGTTTTAAATAGGACACTAGTGTGTCAATAATGCAGAAGTTCCATGTTGCAGCAAAGTCATATTGCAAAGGACTCATCTGGGTCCAAAAGCCATCTAGGTGACAAGTTACTTACTGATGATCCACCTCCGGGGCTCATCAAGTTGACGTGGTCCCCGCTGACATTTAGGGCTGTAGAGGTCGTCTCTAGATTCTGATCCACCATCTGGCCTGGGTACAGACTGGATCTGGTGGCTACGGTGACCTCGGAATAAGTGGAAAGAAATATTAGCATGGAAACAGAAACAGACTAATATTAGCGTAGAAACAGACTAATATTAGCGTAGATGCCTCTTCTTATGATGCAATGAGTACATCAGTTGTTATGGGAAGTGTTTCTGGCTCCGGTTGACCTAATTAATGCAGCCTAACAATCCTTTAACAGATCTGAATTATAGAAATGTGTTAATGCATTATGTGTAGGCGAGGTTAAAGAGATGGGTCTTTAATCTAGATTTTGACAGAGTGTGTCTGCCTCCCGAACAGTGTTAGGTAGATTGTTCCAGAGTTTGGGTGCTAAGTAAGAAAATGATCTACCGCCCACAGTTGATTTTGATATTCTAGTTATTATCAAACTGCCAGAGTTTTCAGAACGCAGCAGAAGTGAGGGACTATAATGTGATAAGAGCTTGCTCAAGTCAATCAAGTACATTTTTTTTTAACCCATTTTGTAAATTTATTTCTGTACAATTAAATACTGTTGGTTCAGCAGAAAGGTAAGTATATGCTAATTACTTGAAGATTGCAGAATTTAAAGATTCATGAAATAAAAGATACTGTTAAAAGAGTAGTTCATATATATATATATATATATATATATATATATATATATATATATATATATATATATATATATATATATATATATATATATATATATATATATATACAGGGGTTGGACAATAAAACTGAAACACCTGTTTTTTTAAAAACAATTAGTACGTTGTTGAGCCTTTTTGTGCCCAATGCAGCATCATTTCATCCTGGGAATGACAAATATAAGTCCTGCACAGTAGCCAGAAAATTTTTAAGCTATTCTCCTCTTGCAAAAAAAAAAAAAAAAAAAAGTGGCCAGGTCACTACGTGATGCTGGCGTAGGAAAACTTTTCCTAACTCGCTCTTCCAAAACATCCCTCGATAATATTCAGATCTGGTGACTGTGCAGGCCATGGGAGATGTTCATCTTCACTTTCATGTTCATCAAACCACTCTGTCACTAGCCTTGTTGTGTGTATTGGTGCATTATCATCCTGATACAAGGCACTACTTTCAGGGTACAGTGTTTGATCCATTGGGTGCACATAGTCAACCTTCACTCTCTGCTCTTACTGGTGCAGTGTGCAATCAGTGAAGATAGGCCACCAGGCTGTGCAAACATATCCATGAAACCTCCAACACTATATTGGCCAGTGTTTCAGTTTCATTGTCCAACCCCTGTATATATAAAAAAGGACGATTGTGAAATTGGAGGTGAAAACGAAATGAGTTTTTCACCCTAACCTACCTTCTTGAACCTAAGTGCACCGATGACAAACAAACTGCACATGACGTTTCCTACATGACGGCGTAATGCGTAAAGTCGCAGACAGCCAAAATGAGCATTTCCTGGATGATTCATGACTGTTTTTATCTTTTGCAATAGTTCTTCATGAGCAGTTCATCTGCCTGCTGTTCTTCAGAAAAAAACCTCCAGCTCCTGCACATTATTTGGTTTTCCAGCATCTTCTACATATTTGAACACTTTCCAAATGTGACTGTACGATTTTGAGATCCATCTATTTACAATGAGAACAACTGAGGGACTCATACATAACTATTACAAAAGGTGAAAACATTTACTGATACTTAAGAAGGCAACTCAATGCATTAAGAGCCAGGGGGTGTAAACTTTTGAACAGGAATGTTTTGAATGTGTACATTTTTCTTGTTTGCAGATTTTTTTTTTCCCCATTTAGTATTGTACTTCAGAAGGTACATAAATATTTACATTTCTCCCAGAAGACAATTTAAGTACAATTTACCCTGATTATCCAATTCAAATGCATCTTACTGCATTGTGTTGCTTTCTTGAGCATCAGTGAATGTTCTCACCTGTTGTAATAGTTATGTATGAGTTCCTCAATTATCCTCAGTGGGAAAAGATGGATCTCAAATCATACATTCACTTTTAAAAAAGGGTCCAAGTATGCAGATGCTGCTGGAAAACCAAATAATGTGCAGGAGCTGGAGGATTATTCTAAAGAAAAGCAGGCAGCTGAACTGCTCAGGACAAACAAAGGACTCTACAGCTATCACAAAAAAACATAAAAACAGTCATGGATCATCCGGGAAACAACACACAGTATAAAGATACAAGCTTAAAAACGCTAACTTTTGAATGGAATCATTTTTATAAATTCAGTCATTATTTGGTCCTGTGGAGTTTAAATAAACATCTTTTTTGTAAAATAGCTTATTCAGGTCGGTAATAAATGATTAAACTAATACAATTTTATAAAACTATATATAATTTAAAAAAAAAAAAAAAAAAATTGCATTTTGCATATTCTGTAAAGGGTATGTAAACTTATGAGCACAACTGTACATGATCATTGTACATTAAACTTAAACACCCAGAAACCAGAAACCAATAAAACTCAACGCCTAAAAAAAGCCTAGTTCCTTAAATAAAAGTTAGAAACTTTCTTTAGTAGAACACTAAAGACCCATGATCCCTTGGTCACTAACACCCTTGGTGGTCCACTGGTGCTTGGCGATGTAGTGAGGTCTTCTGAAACAAAACAATTGGTCAGTGTAAGAAATTAAGCATTATTTACTACATTACTCACATAATGACATACAGTACTTGTCTAGTTTGGAAACATGACAATTTGTAAATGTTCACCAAGAGGACTCTTCAGCTCACCAAGGCTGCATTTATGTGCTCAGAAATACAGTAAAAACACTAATAGTGTCAAAGAGTTTTAAAATAACTGTTTAAACTGTTTGTAACAGACATTTTAAAATGTAATTTATTGCTGTAAAGCAAAGCTGAAACTTCTGCATTATTACTGAAAAAAAAAAGTATATTAGAAAGATTTCTGAAGGATCATGTGAAACTAAAGACTGGAATAAAATTCAGCTTTGATCACAGCAATCAATTGCATTTTAACATATTTAATGAGAAAATAGTTCATCCAAATTGTAACATTTCACACTATTACTGTTGTACTGTATATCTGATCAAATAAATTCAGCCTTGGTGAACAGAAGATATTTATTAAAAACATTATAAAAATCATAATGTTTCCAAACTTTTGACAAGTACTATTTGAAAATCAGTAGAAAATCATGTGTGAACTGATGCCATTGTTGTTTACAACAGCAAGAGAGGACACATGTGCAGAAGGCAGTATAATCAGGAAGTAAATAAAACTAAACACAACTTACACTGCCAAATCATGCTGGTGCCTAACCTGAAAGAAAAGGAAATGTCAAGGTTTAATCCTCCATCAAAAAACATTCAATCTGAATTCCTTATACTTACTGTAGAGTTCATTACTATGTAGACGTGCCACAATATCATACGGAAATATCCAACCTAATTTTACAACATGGCACTTTCTTTTTTTTTTTTTAATGTGAGAGACTTTAATAGCTACTACAGGCAATTTAGGGTAAAACTATATCTGCACTACAAACCAGCATGCAATATATAGAATAATAAATTAATTCAACAAAGAAATACCTATTTGCAGTTTTAAACACCAAAACAGACCATTCTCAATTCAATTTACAAATGGATGTGCCACTTTTACGTGTCACTCCTGTTACTATGAATGTACAGTAATGCAGTATAGTACAGTACAGTAAAACTGCAACGCTCCAGTATTGGAACTCCCGCCTTCTAAATGATACAGTAAATAGAAGAGAAGCTGCTGCTAAGTTATATGCTTCTGTTCTGGTAAACACGAGACAAAAAGACATTATACATTAACTGGACCAAACTAAAATGGACGTCGTTTAACGTCATTTGAGTATATGAAATGTTTCTTTTCTAGCAGCTTCACTTCAAATGGCTCTTTCAAGTAAAGGCCGTTCACTCGTCACTCATATTTCTGCTCTCATACACTTACAACACGACCTTCAAGCGACCTATATGGTATTTAAGTTTATTCGTTATCACATTAATAGATGTACAACCGCTGTCATGTAAGTTTAATTCATATTTCCCTTTTAAAACGGCATACAATTTCATAGCAGTATTCCTCCTTATAACCGTGTTTACGGTATACCATGGCAAATCTACAATTACTCCATAAAAAAAAAAGACTAGAAACTGCCACATTTTTTTTTTTCAAAAGCCCTCTTAAAACACATTTAAAATACATAGTAAACACTTACTTTGAGACCCATGATGATTATTGTTGAAAAGTTAAGAGCACCGATCCAACTTGCTTCGGTTCAGTTAACGTTTTCCTCAGAGTTGATTCCCACCGGTGCCTTCACCAGGCGGAAGCTTCTTCTGAAGCTCGTTACTGCCACCTACTGCTTTGAAACTTCGTTGAGTAATATGTTCTATTAATCCCGATAAACTCAAAACTCACATCAGTGGCTCGCACTAATGTTGAAACAATTAAAAAATAAGTAGAGTAAGTAATAAGTAAAATTATACATTTAAGTGGTGCCTCATTCATCAACAAGTACTTCAGATTAATTAAAACAAATAAGTTTTATTAATTTAAAAACTAAAAAAAAAAGTCACAGGAACTCAAAATATCTAAGTTAGTAGAACTTTTTTTGGAAATTAAGTTTACAGTACTTAATCTATTTAAGTATTTTTGAATGTTTGGGTTTACAGTGTAGGAGAGGTACCCCATTTAAGATTGATAGAGCAGTTGGCGTTATTGTAAAGAGTTTGATCATCAAGAATGGATCATCAAATCCAAGTTTTTTTGAGAGAGAAAAAAAAATACATTTGTGATTGAGAGAGTCAAACGCTTTGTAGAAATCTAAAAAGAGAATAAAACTGTTATTAACTAACTCAGAATAATCTAATAAATCTAAAACAAGTCAAGTCAAATATAATTAGTTGTGTTTTTTTTTTTTTTTTGCATGAATCCTGATTGAGTCTAGTCAATAACAGAGTTTAAAACATTCTTAAAGTGCATATTGCAGGTTAAAAAAAAATCCAGATAAATATATGTCCGTGTATGGAGATACTATACGAACCATTCATGCAGGATTTGAAAATGTTTTACAAGACGCAAGGCCACAAATTTTGAAGACAAAGTGACGATTTCCTTAACAGCGCTCAAAAACAGCTTTTTTTTCCACACCGCGTCATATGACGTCACGAGAGGGAGTCGTTCGCCAAACTCTGTTGCTATTCAGTAGGAGCAGTCGAGAGCTAGTGTGTTTTCGGTAGTTATTTTTTATTTCAATTGATCATGGTCATGGTAAATTATTGTGTTTATGGAGGCTGCACAAACTCCAGCCTGTCAGGACATCATGTCCACGGGTTTACTTACAATAAAAGAACGGTGCTATGGTTTGTGCGGGCGAAGAGACGGGCCTACACTAATGCATCTGCTTCGAAAAACGCATTCACTTTACACCGGAGGATTGTCATCCCAGCGATTTGATGCAGTTTCAACATGGGATGCTGAAGCAAGAACCAAGTGAGGCTCAAACCTGGTGCGGTTCCTTCAGTGCACACAGCACCTTCATCGGGTCCGCCGTCAGCCTGTGGTTCGTCCGAAGCCGCCAGAGATGCAGCTCGACGAAAATGTGAACTGTGCATCGTAAGTCTTGTTTTTTAATTTTGATAACCACCAAATCAGTGAACATATTTATTTAAATAATGAGACACAACAAGATGTGTATATGTTGTTGTAAAGCACCGTAGCTAGCATGTAAGCATTAGTAATATAATTTTAAGAACCGTGTAAAAACGGTACCATATGAGAAGGCATTACTGGTCAGTTAACCTCAGTTTGTTAATATTATAACCATCAAGTCTAGTCACATTGTTTGCACAGCTAATTTGTAATTTATTTTCATGTATTTATAGGGCTTTGGGAGACATTGCAAGACATGAGGATGTGTGAAGATCTGAAGCAGTGGACGCCAGTTGTTATTAACCACCTCTAATGTAACACATTATTGTGATACCCACACTGAAAATATTTTTCTTTCAGTGGTATATGTTTGGTACATCTACATATATATAATAACAGTTGCAATGTTGTGTTTTGAGTTGGGTATTAACAGTACTATGAAATAATATATATGATTTAGTGCTGTATAAATTAAACTGAACTGAAATTAAACATAAATGCAGATCTGCTTGATATATATGTATTGTAAACTTCATAAACAATTTTTTATACAGTAAGACAGTTTGTGATTGTGATTATTTTTTATTGATTGTCACCAAAATGGGGCCATTCAAAACCTTTATAAATTCATCCTTCTTTTGTAAACTGTCCCATAGCTGACACAACACATGCAGGTGAGGGCTTCCTGATGAATACCAGCAGACAACTTGCCTGTATGCTGTCAACATTAACTGTCTTATACCAATGGCATTAAAAAGTGTGACTTTATAGGTATTCATGACCTAAATATAGTCAACTTGTAACTGAGAAACAAACATTTTGATATTCAATCTTAAGTTTACTATTTATTTGTACGTATTTAGCTCAGAGTAATAAATTATCTCTACCCTAAACATACTCATGTCTGCTGGCCTGGAGAGGTGTATGCTCCTGCCTGAAGTGCATAGGCTATCTGTACACCCTGTTATGAGTTCAGACTGCAAGCCTTTAAAGCCTGGGTGCAGAGTCAGAGACAGCACATCAAGTTTGGGGGCATTTCCCACATAAGCATATAATGAAACAAAAACGTTTCTCTCTCTCGCGCGCGCGCGCGCGCGGAGATAAAAACCTGCTATATCACGTAACGTTAGCGTCGGATATTAACGAGTCTGATGCTTGATCAACGATTATTAGTTTCTGTTACTGGTAAGTAGTATCAATACTTATAGATGATCAGTGCTATGCTTTTTCCCGATTAGATATCGTCAGCTGACACTGATCTCTCACAGACACTTGCCCTGTTCTCCTCACACCACAACTTAATTTGTCTCCTCTGACCATTGTTCTGTTTAATCCTGGCATATCCCTGCTCTCTTGGCCACATAGCAGGCTCATAATTGTGTCTGTGGTTCGTCATACGAGTGTAAATAAACATTTAAAATTTTCTCCGCATCCGAACGATCATTGCGATCCATTGTTTTCCTATGGTTTACATTGACCGCTCTCCCTCTCGTTACGTCACTGCCGGTTTTGGCAGTTTTTCAGATGCGGAAGTAAAATTCTCTCACAAAAACGACTGCAGAAGCCTTAATAGCGTATTTTGAAGTATATTTTAAAGAAAATCTGGTTCCGACATTATTTTTCTATACATCAATTCACTGGAGTCGCTAACCTGCAATATGCACTTTAAGTCTTTTAGCTAGATTCCAAGCTAATATTTTATAATTGTTGTTGAGCAGATAGATAGGCCACCAATTATTTATCAGAGAAGTATCTTCTAGATATTAGAGTTAGTAACCTTTGTGTTAAACTTGGAGGCAGATTTTCTGAGTGAATACTCTCTGAAAACATCTCTAGCAGGAATGGTGCTAATTCTTCCACAAAGCATTTGTAAAATTCAGCCGTTAGGCCATCCGTGCCAGGAGACTTGTTATTTTTAAGGCTGTCAATTATATCAGTATTATTTATAGTTTTACCACAGGCACAGACTGCTCATCTCGATATTAGATTAACCTCCTTTAAAGACTGAAAGAAAAGAGAAGCAGATTCTTTGCAATAATTAGACTTATAGAGTTCTGAATAAAAGTTACTACAGAAAAAGGCAATTTCCTAAGGATTATCTGTCAAAGGACCATTAACTTGCAAAAAAAAATCAATAGTAAGATTCCTAGAATTGTTTTTCCACTCTAAAAAAAAATAAGCAGAGCTTTGTTCTCCTCGTTCTAACCATTTCCTCCTAGAACGAACGTAGGAGCCTTCAGCTTTGTACTTATAAATACTATCTAATTTAGACTGAAGCACTGCAAGTTCTGTTAAATCAGCTTCTGTTAAGTCTTCCTGAATTTTGCTCTGAAGTGTTATGATCTTTTAAATTACCATTTCCTTTTCGTACCTTCTCTGTATTGCCAAATTGCTGCTGAAATGCCTAACACACAATCCTATTTCATATTTTAGCAACTCCCAGTTAAAACTAATTTTTTTTTTTATCAGATGAAGCTTTGGCCCAGTAGTATTGAATCAAAAAGGAAATTGTTTTTATCAATTCATCATGCTTAAGCAGAGAGGAGTTCATTTTCCAATAAGAAGCTCTAAAACTAGTATTTGAGTGTCCTGTGGATGAAGGAGTAGAGAGGAAAATAATGTGGTGGTCTGTTAAAGGTGAAGGAAGGATATTAACTGAAACATTACAGTTTTTAAAGGAGTATGGTACAAGCCAATAATCTAAACGAGAAAGTCTTGATTCTTGTTACTCCATGTATAAGATTTAACATTTGAAAACTTCTCCCTCCCTCTTTTGCACAAAAGGTCCTAGCTGCAGCCTGTAGCGAGATGACATAGCTGGATCAGATCCAATACGTACTGAAGGTTTGATGCGCAGTATTCGATTTTAATGCGCAAAGTGGGGCTGACATTAAAGCTAGTATTTAATGTAAATTAAACTGTAATTACGAGACATATAGGTGTCTAATAGGCTTACACAAATAATATTGTACTGTGATTGTAAACTAGTAGTGCATTCAAATTTTATTTAAGCAACGATGGCGTAGTTTTGAATGAAAGGGTTTGGTATGTAAGCTGTTTATTATTTATTTATTAGTGTGATTCGTTTTGGTAATAAAAATCTACTAATTACAATTTTGTTCTTTATGAGAAAATGGGGTGTAACTATTGCCTTTATTTTTTTCTCTGATAGCCTTATAGTTCTGTCAATAATTTATTATTGAATCAAATATTATTTTTCGTTCTCACTCTCTGAGCTGCGACAGAGTATAAAAGTTATAGGCCTACTAAAATATGCAGACATCTTTTTTTATGTCAATCCCGTCAGTCGGGGTTCACCAATAGACCCGTTATCCTGGGTTACACCGTGTTTTTACAGTTAATCCTATGTCCAACTAATAAATACACGCATGGTCAGGGACAAGGCATATTAACACAAAGATGACAATTTCTATTTTTTGTTTGTTATATGCAAGTGAAATCCCTGGAGACAGACAGACCTAACGTTAATGGTTAAAGATATAAACCATCCATACCGTTACACGAGCACACTCTCTCTCTCTCTCTCGACATTTTTTTTTTTGTTGTATCAAACGATAGTGTCAAAATAAACTAATAAAACATTTCTTTGACCTGACTGAGGTGTTATTAGCGAGGTAAAGTCTTCATATAAATTTAATGGTTGTTTTTTTTATTATTTTTGTAAATTTTTGTAATAGCTTTATTAGAATAATATAACACCTAAATAAACAAATGGATCAGCATTAATCTAATATCCCCAGTTAAATTTAAAAAAACATGACGGACACAATCAAAAAGACATTTTGGGTAACTGTCAGAGTGATGTATATCTTAATAATAAGCTATTTACAGTGCAATGTCTGCATATCAATCATGTTACAGTGCTTGTTGTATCCTTATAATAATGGATACAGCACTGATATGTGCATCCTAGCAATAACATATGAAATGCAGACTATTTATTTTAATTTCTATTTTTATTTTATTGATTTTAGACATTAAAGTTTTTACACTGTAATGTAATGTAGGTCATCACGTATTGTAATGTAGGTCAAAAACCCATGCTACATGTACCAAGTCGTTAGACTGTGTCGCTGTGGATAAAAGCATCTGCAAAAATGATTAAATGTAAATAGAATAAAAACATGAATCTACTCAAGACCTACTACAGTGCATGTGCAAAAAACATCTACTACGTAGTGGATATAGTCCAACTACATCATTTTGCTACAGGCTGCAGCAAGGCAGACTCTTTTTACCACTTAGTCCGACTGAGGGGGCGTGTTTTGGCGGGAAAGTGATGTCAGTGCATACCCTCTCTTATGTATGTCTGAATCTCACGAGAATGGTGCAATTTTTGCCTACTCTTTTAAGAATACTGAAGATTCAAACATACATTTTCGCTCACCTACTGCTTTTTGCCTACTATATAGTAGGAAAGTATGCCATTTCGGATGCAGCCAGAGAATTGATCAGCTGTGATCTGATTGTGGCTAGAAGGGATACAGCTCAGATACTACCCCAAACCCTAAACTTAGCCCTTACTATAATACAAAAACAGTATTATTGTTGTACAGTGTGACAAAAATGAAGTTAGATTGATGTGCGCATGCCCAGTAGCCAGAGCTGTATCCTTTCTAGCCTGAACCCTCTGATCTGTCTCAGACCGATGACGTAACTTCTAGAGAGGCATGCCCAGGCCTGTGGTACACGCCCCAGTCCCTCAGTATTACAAGCCCACACTTGACTGAAACACAAAATAATAGCAGTGTTGCAAAAAATAAAATAAAAAAAATAAATAAAAATACAAAATAAAAATTCTCAATACTTTCATTTTCATTTGCAAAACTTTATTTTCTTTTGCAATACTTCAGTTCATTTGCAAATATATATGTGGCATTGTTTTGACTCCATGTTTCATTACTTGTTTGTTCAGATTGCATTTACTTCAGCTAAAAAAAAAAGTGAAGTTAAATGTCTTTATTACATAAGATTTATTTTATTTGATCAAGGGCAAGGCTGTTCATAGCAGTGATGAAAGCCCAGCTCATTCTTTAATCAAGAAAAATATTTCAAGTAGTAAGAACAAACCGCTTAACAAAATCTGAATATCAGCCCAAATTATATTTTGTCAGGATTTGGCTTTATTTTCTTCGGCTGGTTCCTCCAGCAAATCCTTAAATCCAAGTTTTTCAAAGGGTTCTTTTGCCATTAACTGTCTAAGAAATAAATAAAACATTTATAAGCAGTTGCTGATGTATTTGTAATTTTACGACTTCAGGTCAAACCAGTTAATAAATAAATAAATAAATAAAAAACTCACCTGTCCATCCTGCACTCCAGATACTTCTTTGACTCTACCCGACAGCGCGAATTGTCAAAACGGTTGTCTTTAAGGCATCGCATATATGTCTCTTTAAATGATTTACATTCACCTGTGCACACAAAATATTATTTTTATATGTGAATTCAAAGTCATTGGTTGTGACTGCTCGTTGCACGCACACAATCACTCTTACCGAAATGATCCAAGGGAAACGCTCCTTTGACCGGTGGACGTGGCCGAAAAGTCTTGGTTCCGAAATTCATTGCTGTTGACATCGTTTCCTAATGTAAAGTTACTACATTTAGATGTTAAAGGGGACCCACTGTTGGGTTTTAGCAGGTGCGCGACTGAAGCTGTGCATCAAACAACAACCGGACTGTTTACTTCCTCTGTAATGCCCTTCTTCTTCTTCTTCTTTAGAGTTTAACGGCGGCTTGCATCCGTAAGCGTTGCACTACCGCCACCTTTTGGTTGATTCTCCTCCGATGTTTCTCCGAGAACGATGTTCCTGCACAACCGGAGGCTGCAGTTTCACCCTATTTCTAGGACCCTATAGTTTTTTTTTTTTTTTTTTTTTTTTTTTTTTTTTTAAATTGTGTATATGTATGTATTAGCTTCTCATACTATTTAATAGCGCCTGCTATTGTATTTATTGTATGTTATTATATTTTAAAGAAATATGTAGTTGTTTAATTGTATACACTTAATTATTGTCATAACGGACTCCTAACCCTTAACATACCCTTAACATAGTTTTTTTTTTTTTTTTTTTTTTTGGGTTTAAATTCAGTTTTCTTGTAAAGAAAGACTTGTATCTTTGTGAGACTTCAGTTCATTAGCCGCAGCACAGTGATTCATGTCTGATGTGTGACACGCATAAAGTGCAGTAAACGGTAAAACAATTGTGCTACAAATTAGTGTGTTTATTAGTACATTAATAAATTTAAGATAATTTAAATACAAATGCCAGTTTATAACATTCAGCAGAACAATGAACTGTTCTACACAGCTAAATAGGCTAAATGGAGATTGCTGACGCCGCCTCGAACACAAGTTCACACCAGCTCTTACATGAAAAATAAGATGGAAAGATAAAAAATTAATAGTTTTTGTTTTATGCTTGAATCAGGTCTCCTCTGGATGCCGCTGTCACAAAAAATAGAGTCCTAGAAATGCGGTCCTGAAACTGCAGCCTCTGGCTGTGCAGGAACATACTACAATTTCCAGATTATTTTTTACACAGATTATATTCTACACATCAAACCAGTATTAACTAATAAATTACAAATATGTTTCTTGCCTTGCCCAATCACCCCACTTTTCAGTACATCTTTTATCTCTGCCCCTACCAACCCATCTTTTCTTAATTCTTCCATAATTTTTCTCCTTTGTTCTTCATATCTTCTGCAGTTTAGAAGTACATATTCTATGGTTTCTAGTGTCTGACAAACCTCACAAAAACCAGTAGGATGCTTCCCTATGATGTATAATGTACTAGGTTACTGTGTCCAATTCTTAATCTTGTCATCACTATTTCCTCTCTTCTAGTCCCTCCCCAGTTCCTCTCAGTTCCAACTTTATTTTGATTACCATACAAATGTCTCCCTTTGATTTCCCTATCCCATTGCTGTTGCCATTCTCTCACAGCTTACTTTCCAAACTATACTTTTCCCTTCAGCCTTTGTCATCTTTATATTTACTTCAATATTATCTTTTTTAGTTGCTTGTTTAGCTAACTTATCCACCCTCTCATTTCCCAAAATACCTATGTGACCTGGAGTCCAAATAAGTTGAATATCTTTACCTTTTTCTTTTATTCTTATATATGTTATCAAAATTGCATACAACAGATCCTGGCGGCTATTGGACACACCTGACCTGAGACTGTACAGTGCTGACAATGAATCACTTCCAGTTAAGATTTTACTTATTTTGTCCTCCTTTCCAATCCATTCTAATGCCATCATGATAACGTATAGTTCAACTGTATACACACTCAGATCATTCGAGGTTTGTTTGCTTTCCTCATTTCCTTGATTAACTATAAAAATTGCTGATCCAGTCCGTCCAGTTTCAGGTTTTTTTAATCCATCTGTATAAATCTGAATATAGTCTCTATATTCATCTTACACATATCTATAATATTCATCTACAAGGTCTATATTACTGTTTATTGATTTGATTTGACACAATTTAAAATCAACTTCCATGGTTTCCATTTTCCACACTGGACAGTCAGGCCATACCACAGTTGGGCAGAACTCTTTTCCGCTCACCCCCAAATCTCTAGCTGACTCATCTCCTACCCACCCAAAACTATTCTTTTGTACCCTTTCCTTTTCCCAACAAGCTCGTAACACTCTCTTAGCAGGATCACTGTTTCTATGCTCTGTAATACCCGACCTTAGTTTTTCAAAATAAAGGTAATGTTAGGAGAAACAAATGGACTTAATCCCACCCTTATACATTTAGCAATAAAAAAATATGTACTAGTTTTGAATCAAACGTCTAATAAATACATACATACATGCATACATACATAAAATGTTTGTTTTCTTTGGCAGTGGTTTTATGTGCTGGTTCTGAACAGGGGCGAAGCCAAACATTTTCAGGGCTGGTACACAACACATTATTGTGTAATATTCAATTCCTGTGAAAAACTGTTCATGAAAGTACACTTAAAATTTAACACTTAAAGTACACTGAAAGTACACTTAAAAATCTAGATCTTTAGATTTTCTTAGATGGGTCATTCTATAATTAGGGGTACATTTGGAATTTGACAATGTGAAGAAAAAAGTTTTCCTTTTTCCCAAAAACCCAAACGTGACCTTACATAAAACCCTTAAAATCATCTACTTATTCTATTAGCCAAGCTCAGGGTTACCTGGTTTTGGGATTTTTTAAATTCAAAAAGCAGTTGTTCAGAATATTCCGGTCAACTATGTTACTGACAAAATACGTATTTGTTTATAGCTTGAAAAAAATATAGAATTTACATAATAACCTGATTGACAGATTCTTTATCCACTCACCAGAATAATAATAAAAAAATAATAATAATAAAAAAAATAGTTAAATGGTCATCACATTTTCTCAAATAAGTCAAATTTGTATATGCTGTTTGAAAGAAAAATACCTTGAGGGACAAAGGACACAGTGGGTAATCTCTTAACACTAAATGTTGTACAGCAGGCAACTAAGTATTTTTGAAAATTATAAACTCATCACTAACACAGCTGAACTACAGCTATATGATAAGGTGGTCTAAAAATGGTCTAAAAAACATTTAGCCTCTTCGCTAATTAGCACACAAAATACCATTGGTATACTACATCTCACCGGAAGTTGTACCCACATAAACGAAACATTACAAAACCCGCTATGTGTCTTCGGCACCATGCCCTGAGAGTACTCAAAAAGTTTGGATGTAGCGCCATCTTGGTCAAAAGTTATAACGAAATTTAGAAATCTGCTAATAACTTTTGTTTAAATTAGCCTACTTTAATGAAACTGGTCTTGATATATTCCTTGGATCATGAGATATCAATTATGCCATAATTGGAACTTCCTGTGCGCCATTTTGATTTATGATGAAAACCTACTTTTTCAAACTCCTCCTAAACTGTTCATCTGATTTTCACCAAATTTGACTCGGATCATCTTCAGACCGTGCTGACAAAAAATTATGGATTTCATGTACAGTATGAAATGGTTTCCGTTTAACGCATCAACGAATTTGCTGGAAAGATGCCAAACTGCATCTGTGTGGTGAGTTGGTTGCTATTCCATAACTTTGAGTCCTCTGTCCCCCCCCCCCCCCCCCTTCTATTTGGGGGTCAAGGCTCACTCCTCTCGAAGTATGGCCTTCTCGTCATGCCTCTCTGACATTTCAACGCTGCGGGTTTTTCCATGCCACTCACTTTCATGAGATTTCATGAGAAAAAAAAAACACACCGATGATACTTAATCATTCAAGACGAACAATAAATATAATGCAACAGGTCTTGTGTTGTCAGTTTTTCACTGGATGTGGTGAAGTCAGTCAAGCCAAGGCAAGAACACTTATAGCCTCTAGAGCGAAGTACTTCACTACTAAGTACTAAATAGAGAAGTACTAAATAGAGAAGCAAGCGCTGCAGGGATGCCGGAAGTATGGCTCGAGACGCAGCGTCTCGTTCCCTCGGGGAACCATGGTTACATACGTAACCTGGGACGTTCCCCTTCGGGGATACATACAGTTTCCTCGTAGAGGGAGCTCTGGATTGGAGGATGGTCTCAACAACCTCGGTTGAGAGACCGGAAGCTACGAGGTGTGCCCCCTCAGAGGCCACACCCATAACTTCCACAGCTCCGGGCGAGGGTGGAGAATGGTGCCTCCCGCTTGCGAGAGGAGATCCGTCGAGGAGGGTAATCAGGTCCGCGAACCATGCTCGGGACGGCCAGTACGGGGCTACTTAAAGAAGAAGGACCCCGTCCCGGCGCACCCTCTCCAGAACTCCCGGGAGCAGAGCGATCGGGGGAAAGGCGTACAGACGAAGCCTCGGCCACGTCTGTACCATGGCATCCAGCTCAAGGGGAGCTGGATGAGTCAGAGAGAACCAGTAGGGACATTGCGCATTCTCCTGAGTAGCGAAGAGGTCCACCTAAGACTGGCCAAAAACTCTCCAAATCTGCTTTACCACCTCGGGGTGAAGCATCCATTCCCCGGGCCTCGGCCCCTGCCTCGACAGGATGTCTGCTCCCACGTTGAGATGCCCAGGAACATGCACTGCTCTCAGCGAGAGGAGTTTGTCCTGGGAACACACAAGGATCTGGTGCGCCAGCTTGTATAAGGGGCGCGAATGCAGACCTCCCTGGTGGTTGATGTAATAGACCACCGCTGTGTTGTCAGTGCGAACCAACAGATGGCGGCCTATTAGGTCCGGGAGAAAGTGTTTCAACGCACGAAACATGGCCAGCACCTCCAGGCAGTTGATGCGCCAAATGAGATGGCGACCGCTCCACAGACCGCGGGCGGGGTGGCCACTCATGACCGCACCCCAACCGGTGAGAGACGCATCTGTCGCTAGCGTTACACGGCGACAAGGAGCTCCTAACACCGGGCCCTGAGACAGGAACCAAGGCTTCTTCCACATGTCTAAGGCACGTAGGCATCGCCGCGTGACCTTGATCATGCGGGACGGGTTTCCCCTCGGGGAGAACCCCTTGGTCCTGAGCCACCACTGTAGGGGTCTCATGTACAGCAGGCCAAAAGGTATCACGTTGGACGCAGCTGACATCAGACCCAGCAGTCGCTGGAACCGTTTACAGTGAGTGACCGGCCTTCTTTCACTCTCGTGACTGCAGTGAGGATCGACTCGATCCGAGCAGGTGACAAACGTGCCTGCATCGTGGTCGAATCCCACACAGCGCCTAGATAAGTGGTTCTCTGTAATGGAGACAGCACACTCTTCTTGGCGTTCAGTCTCAACCCCAGCTCTTTCATATGAGCGAGAACAACATCTCGATGTTAAACCGCCAAGTGCTCCAATTGAGCCAAAATCAACCAATCGCTGATGCAGTTGAGTATGTGGATGCCCCGGAGTCGCAGCGGAGCCAGAGCAGCATCCACACTCTTCGTGAAAGTGCGGGGGGGGGAGTGCTAGACCGAACGGAAGAACCCGATATTGGTATGCTTCGCCCCTGAAAGCAACCTTAGGAACTTCCTGTGTTGAGGAAGGATGGAGACGTGGAAGTAAGAGTCTTTTAGATCTATCGTCACAAACCAGTCCTCAGACCTGATTTGTGACAACGCTTGATTGACAGTCAGCATTTTGAACTTCAACCTCATAACTGAAAGATTCAGTAGTCTCAGATCTAAAATGGGACACAGGCCCCCATCCTTCTTAGGAACAATGAAGTACCGTCTGTAGAACCCGGACTTCCCTGTCTTGAGGAGAGACCACCTCGATGGCTTCCTTCCTCAACAGGAGTTCCTACTTCCTGTTCCATTACCAGACCCTGCTCGGGGCTCACCACAGTGGGAAAGACCCCGTTGAAAGGCGGCGGCGCGCCGAATTGGATGCGATAACCTCGCTCTACAGTGCGCAGGACCCATGCAGACACATTTGGCAGTAGTTTCCACGCTGCCAAATAATCTACTAAGGGAACCAGTCTCTCGAGACTGGCCTCTGGTGTTGTTTGAGCTGCTAGTTCGGTGTCCTGTAACGGATGACCGGCAGGAGACAGCCGAACTAGCTGCTGTAGAGACCCCCGCAGGGGTGGCGAGCTCCCCAGCTCCGCTACGTTTCCGGGCGGAAGACTGAGGTGTGGGCTCGCTGGAGACCGCTGCGCCCTGGAAACCCGGCAGGGTTGGCAGGCTGATCTCCCGAGGGCACTGAGGAGAGACGGGCACCGAAGAATGCGGTGTACCACGCTCTTCCCCAGAAGGGCCTGCCCTCAGAGATCCTGGGCCATAGGAATCAGGATTCTCCTTATACGTACTGCCTCATAGGTCCGGGTGAAAGTGTTTCAGTATCTGAAACACGGCCAGCATCTCCAGGCAGCTGAAGTGCCAAGCTGGATGGTGACCACTCCACAGACCGCGGGCGGGGTGACCACTCATGACCATTCCCCAACCGGTGAGGGACGCGTCCGTCGCTAGCATTACGCGGCGACAAGGAGCTCCCAGCACCAGGCCCTGAGACAAGAACCAAGGTCTCCTCCACATGTCCAAGGCACGTAGGCATCGCCGCGTGACTTTGATCATGCAAAGCAGGTTTCCCCTCGGGGAGACCCCCTTGGTCTTGAGACACCACTGCAGGGGTCTCATGTACAGCAGGCCAAAAGCTATCACATTGGACACAGCTGCCATCAGACCCAGCAGTTATGAAACTGCTTCACAGTGAGTGCCTACTTTCACTCTATTGACTGCCGCGAGGATGACTCGATCCGAGCAGGAAAAAGACATGCCTGCATCGTGGTCAATCCCACACCAAGCCTAGATAAGTGGTTCTCTGTAATGGAGAAAGCACACTTTTCTCTGCGTTCAGTCACAACCCCAGTCTTTTCATATGGGTGAGGACGACATCTCGATGCCGAACCACCCAAGCTCAGAATGAGCTAATACTGACAAAATGTCAAAAAGGTTAGTATAGGGTGAGAGTGCAGTAAATTTAATTCCTCAGAATTAATGACAATGGGAGAAGAGCTAAATATTCAAAATGCACGTCGTTTGTTTTTGTTTATTTGTTTTTTGAATGGACACATTTATGAATGAACACAGCCCGCCCCCTCAAGGGCGGACTGTACATGCTCAGCTCCCGAACAAACCACACATAAATCGCTTGAATCCCCGTTCCTGTTATTTATTTATTTATTTAGAAGCGAGAGCAGGTAGAAACGAGCGATCTAATATGCAGTCAGCTCATATGTGGACAGCATCAATCTCCTCGGAGAAAGATGGCCGCAGCAGCACGAGCTCTCACTCAGAGGAGGAAGAACCACAGCGCGGGCTTCCGAGCCCCGAGAGAGAGCGCTAGATCTAAGGAGAAAGGCAGAGAGAGGGCGGACCCATCTCTAACCCGTTCACAGATCTATGCTGCGATCCCCACGGCCGCAGTCGCCGCTCTGCCTCGGCAAAGCGGGGTCTGAGCCGCGGGGAAGCTCACGAAGGCTCCCTTTTTTTTCATTCGAAGAGAGCCCTCCGAGAGCGAGCGTGCGCAGCGAGAGCGCGGGCCGTCAGCCCCCTCGGGAGCTGACACAGCCGGCTTCGCCGCGAGCTCTCATTCAAAGGGGAAGGACCGCAGCGCGGGCTTCCGAACCCCGAAAGAGAGCGCTAGATCTAGGGAGAAAGGCAGAGATAGGGCGGACCCGTCTCTAACCCGTCCGTAGATCTATATGCGATCCCCACGATCACAGCTGCCACCCTGCCTCAGCAGAAGCGGGAGCTGAGCACGGGGAACGCTAACGCGGGCAATCAGCTCCCTCGAGAACTGACTCCCATGCTTCGCTCCCAGACAGACAACAAATAGATTGTGTGTATCGCCACCCGAAATGGCACAGGCAGAGAGGAACACACAGTCTAAATGCCGCTGCTTATATACGTAAGAATACTTTGTAGGACATAGTGACACTCTCAAATAAAAGCTGTGCGAACTAGCACAAAAAACAGAGTGACACACACACACAGAGCACTTGCTGAAAGACAGAAGCTGCCGGCTGCACGCATCGCACGTGCTTTTAAGCTCTCTGGTCTCTACGTCACCCCGCCTGTGACGTCTTGCTTCTCCATTGGACTGTTTGCACACATGGTCACGCTAGAGGCGTTCCCCTAGCGTTTTCGGACGCAGCTTGAGTTCCCGAAGGGGAACCATAGTTGTTCTCTTAACATGAACTATCAGTCTCAGGGTGGTTGGCATGCTCATCTTTCTTGATACTTCATTCCAGTTGCCTTTAAAACACAAACACAACAAAATGCAGTAAATCTTAAATTCCATTAATAATTATAACAAACTAATTCTAAAACTAGAAAGGTAGCTAACAGTTAGCTATATGACTTGTTTAACCTTGCTAACATATGATTTTTTTTTCCTCAATAGGCTACTGGCCATCATATTAACACCTGAACAAAATTTCACATTAGTTAACCTAATGTTAATATAAGATAAGCGTTGCTCTTTGAAAATTATTTTAATTCAGTAACTTAATTTAATATGCTGACAAAAGCCGTTTGAAACAACAGCGCAGTTTACTATAGTAATGTTTGTAACCACCATGTTGACGGGTAAATATTACCAGGTTAAACTGGTGTGCAAAAATCTGACAAACACTCAGACAAACGTATATCTATTTTTACCTTACTTGCTGGTTCATCCCCGGGCAAACGCCGGCGCAACTCGACAAAAGAATACAATATAGAACCCCTTAAATATACAACCTACAGTGGATGCTTACAGTAAAGTAATGCCCTGGTTTATTTCTGACTTACAAATGTACTTCAAGCGCTCGCGCTGTGTCTGACATGAAGGACAAACGGATTTTCCAGTCATTACAAGCAATGCAACACATCCGGTGTAGTTCGTCCCAAGCTGTTGCGGCGTTGTAGACACGGTGTAGGGCAAATCTTGCCAATCCAAATATAATAAATGAGGAAAATAAAACGACCTCAATGGAACGCCGCCAATGAGGCCATTACAGCAAATACAGTAGTATACAGCAATTTTAAAACATTCAGTAAGTCTCTGTATTTGGGGTCTGACGTCACAGAAAATTCCCATAATGCAATGGTTATTACAGTTATTTACTGCAAAGAGAATCTGCAGTATTATACTGGGTGATGTACAGTTAATAACTGTAGAAATTACATAAATGTCTAACAGTGTAGTGTCATGTGCTTTGTGTACATTCTCTCATTGTGGACTTCCTTTATTCACATGTGTGCATTCAGTAGACAATAATATATTTTTCTGCATTTGAGTATGCATATACTTGTCTTACTAATGTCATGTGCTGTGTTGAGTCTGTGTCTTTGTGCATTTCTTAGTGTGGGTATGTCCTTTGCCCACTTGTTTTCCATCTTGAGGATAAGACTGCTGTCCATAGGCTCTAAAAATCTTGATCTCTTTATGTTTTTCCTATCTGTTGTCCATTCTTTTTACTTTGGCTAGAAAGTCCTCAGAAAGAAGCAGTTACTGGTGTTGTTGCAGTCTGTGTGGTTCTCTCCAGTCCATCCATCCCATGGTGAATCTCAGGATTTATAGATCTTTTAGGCCGGGAGTTCTGGATCTTGCAGCTCTGGAAATCTCTTTATTTTCTTGGTTATGGTGATCACCCTGTTCTTTACGAAGTCCTTTTTTTTTCTTTTTTTTTCTTTTTTTTTTTTGTGGAAGTCCTCTGGCTCCACTGGTTCTGCTGGCCTTCTTGTCTTTCAGATGACCGGATCATTTTTCTCCACAAGGTTACACCTTTCCAACAAACATCTCAATGCTTATACCTGAAACAAGATCACAAGATCTCCAATTCACATCCACATCTGCTTGTGACTGGACAACAGTCATGTTCATGCAGTGCTGTGTCTGGCAAGGTGTGAATGGCCTCTTCCTTATTTCCTTTCAACAATGCCAACTGGGTTTCTAAATTGCCTGGGTTTCTAAATCTTCTTAAGCAAATCACAATAGCCCATCTTTCTTTTATGTGAAAAGCGACACTGTCTTGCCTTGTGTCCCATCCTTCCACAAGCAAAACAAACAACTCCCTGACCTTTCTCCGAACTCTGTCTTGCTGTGTGACCGTATTTTCCACATGCATGACAGACAAACCTTTGATGAGGTCTCTCACAGTCTTGACAATGTCTAGCAATGTGACCAACTTTTCCACATGCATAACAGAGAGTAACACCTTCAGAATTTACTCTGTTAAATCTCCTTGGTCTCTGACGGAAACGACCAGATAATCTAGAACATTCTCTCTTGCCAAAGGCAACAACTGGTTGTCTAGATTCTGCAGCTTTCCTATGACTATTGGCATTGAAATACTGTGTCATTTTGGAAATGATTTGCTCGTATGGTGCATTTACATCTACATGAAGAGCAATGGCTTCTTGAATGTGTGAACTGCTCTGTGCAATTAATGCAGACTTAAACATGAGGTTTTGTTTAGTTGCATTTGGCAAACCACTGTAACAGCTAAACATTTCCCACAACCTGGATGCAAATGTTAGAGGATGCTCTCCAGGTTCCATTGTCACCTCAGTTATCTTTCTCAAGTTAACCAAATCAGTCCCAACAAGTCTAAGTAGAGCTTCTCTCCTTGCCCCTTTGTCTGCTCTTTTGTCATGAACTTCCTGTGAGAGAGCACTAGTTAATGAGCGAGGAATGGAGATCGTGATAAGTCTACAAGCATCTTCGTCTGACACACTATAAGAACTCTACAGGATCCATATTATCAGGGTCAAAAGTACCCACTGCCGTAACAAGACTTTCCATAAAAGACAAGTCCATAAAAGACAGCTGTCTAACAGCTTGGCCACTTTCAGTTCTTTGATCAAGAACCCTCTCATTTCCATTTCCATTCTGTCTTGTTCACACTGGTGCTATTGGGAATCTAGCTGTGCAGTCAGAATATTGAGAACTGAATGATTCAGAATCTCTTTCCCAACTCTCATCTTCCTGCAAATCTAACATTTCTGGAATTGGGTTACACAGTGTGACCCCTAATGGTGTCTTACTGCTGTGTTTCTTAGTTGAACCATTCTTTATCGTAAACTGACAAGCAACCTTTGCTTCCTCCAAATCATTGGACAATGCTTCTACAGAGGATTTAAGCATGTTATTATTAGTTCTAAGACGTGTGATCTCACTCTGCATCCTAATCTTTTCTTCTTTCCATATTGTTTCACTTGCACAGTAAATTTTAGTAGATATTATTCCGAAACTGAGTCGTTCATTTTCAGCCTCTAGCTCATCTACTCTCCTCTTGGTTACTTTGTACGATGCAAGAACAGCTTCAAGTGCATTGGCAATGTTTCCTTTTTTGTTCCTAGGCATTTTTGGATAGTTTTCAAATTTAGAGATAGCCCATTCATATGGTTTATCAACAATCTTCTCTATTCAAACATTCAATCAAACATTCCTTGAGTGCCGTGTTTAACGATATATTTAACAATCATTTCTTCCATTTTCAAAATCTTATTAAATTGTCTTCAGCAATTCAATAGGCTTTATTTCTTCACTGACTGAACATTATCTAATTACTTTAAGATACCTGTTAGTCTAATTATTCACAGCTCCTTTGCTTTGGATGCAAATGAATAAAACAGCCACACTATGTCGGCTTCTAAACAAAATTTTTTACTTCTTTACAGAGTCACAGTGCGTAGGACTCACTACACTAAAACACACAACAGTTATGAAATAATTCCGTGACCACACTGCGTCGGGTCGTTTCAGTCACTTTAGAAATTCATCAGAATTATCACAACAACTCACTTGGTTTCAATTACGTTAGAAACTTACACATCTATTTCAGGTACTTTAGAAACAGTAGCTCTAATACAACTCTGCTACCACATTACGTCAGGCTGATTCAATTACTTTAGAATCTCAACAGAATTATAACAGACCAACAACAAGTTTCAGTTACTTTAGAAACTTTTACTTAAGCACTTTGCTTCAGTTACTTTAGAAACAACAATTCCAATACAACTCTGCAACCACACTGCATCGGGCTAATTCAGTTTCGTTCGAATCTTAAACAGAATCTGTACAGAATAGGCTTAAGAACTCCTCCTGCTAATACTGACTGTTACGGCCAGAGTGTGTTTTTTGTATTTGTCCACTAGGTGGTGTTGTGCCGTGATTTCGACTTTTCTAGAGCGAGAGTTGGGGACAGGTGTGGAGTGTTACCTGTGATTGGTGTTTAGGCTAAAAGGGGAGATTCAGCGAGCAGTGGTGGCTGTGGACTTTGGGTGCCGTTCGTCTTCCCTCTCCAGTCCTGGATTGTTTTCTTTTGTTTCTGTTTTCCTTATTTAATTTTTGTATTAATTTACTATTTTTGATTAAATGTTCAGTTATTGACCTTAGTTTTATGTGTGGCCTTCCCCTTATTGGAAATGTTCCTCCACCCAGAGCCAGGTGATTGTAACACTGACTAAAACAAATTCTCTTCTGTCCTTAAAATTTTATTTTCTCGATTTTTTTTAAACGAGGGGGTTTCCCTGACAAAAATAACATAGAAAAAAGAAAACGCTTTTCTTACCTTTCCCTGCTTTTTGGAATATCCTCGTTGGTTGGCTCGCCAGTGTAAGAAAAAGTGAAGAGGACTTCGAAGATCTTGATGAAGATGTTTATTGCAGCATAGCAGTGGCAAAGTAGATGTTGTACCTTGGGTTCAACGGAGTCGGAATGAACCCAGAACATCCTTAGCTCAAACCTTTTATACAGTTAAAGTTTACTACCCTTAACCTCCTGGGGTCGACGGTGGCGCCGGCAATGCCAATTGCATGTGATCATGACAGGAGCTCGTTCATTTTTGATCGTACATATAAGAGTAATACATCATTTAAATCTGTAGAGAGTCTACTTTTATTTGTGTACACTCACAATATCAACAAAACATTATGCTTTTGCAAAACAAAGAAAATAAACAGGGTGCGCATTCAGCAGTCTCAGTCTCTACACGTATCATTTTGAAATGCGTCATTAAAATAAACTAAAACTCAGCGAATATGTGATAAACACACTTGAGAGATATATCTATAGAAAGCTTGATATTTTTACTTTTAGATGAAACCCTTCTTGCTGAAAACAAATATTCTATGATGAAGTAATCCGTATGAAACCAACACGATGTCTAGTCTCTCGCATCGTAGTAACGCCCACATCACCGTAAACAAAGCAGCGAGACTTTCAAGTTCATCTGGGCTACTTGTCCTTTCTGGAAAAAGATGCGCTGTGAGGAATAAGACTTACTTCAGAGAAAGAACACCATGTGACACACGGCATGATCCATCAGAGGAGATATTTACATGAGTAAGTCTTTCTTTTATTAGCCGGCTTGCGTTAGTTGTTACTGTGTTACTGTGACAGAACTTGTACACATTTTACTAGTTAGACTTTTTTTCAAACTATAATTCATGAGTACAGCAAGTGAAACATTATGAAGTACGTTTCATTTCATTGCATCAAAATGTCTCACGACGCCAGGATGTTTTTTAACGTTCTATACAATAGAAAACGATGCGATATAAGGGTAATAGTGTTTACACTTACGCCTAACAGTAATAATGTAGTTTCCCCAATATATAATGTTTTTGTATTGTATAATACATACAAAACATGCTTATATTTATGACATTTAGATCATATTATTTAGTTATTTATTTATCGTATAACAGTAGGATGTAGTATGAGTGTTTACAATGAGTGTATGTTAAGACCATGTTTATCAATACTCTGTTCTCGAATAGATGTTTAACGTGATAAACAATAATTATTAGTTTTTCAGATATAAAATGTCAATTTTACGTTAGTACAAATAAGCGAGTTTTTGGCTACAAATTCATACACTATATATGCACTATATATATTTTACAGATGGTCCTGGTATTAACATGCTCACCAGAGGTGGGACCAAGTCATTGTTTTGCAAGTCACAAGTAAGTCTAGAGTCTTTACATTCAAGTCTCGCGTCAAGTCCCGAGTCAAGACGGACAAGTCCCAAGTCAAGTTCCGAGTCAAGGCTGGCAAGTCCAAGTCGAGTCGCAAGTCCTCCGCTTTAAGCATCAAGTCGTAAACAAGTCATTAGTGCTATTTGCCCAAATTAGTGTCTCTGTATTAATTACTACAGTACATTTAATATCAATAATAGTCTATAGTAAGTATAACATAAAGATATAATCATTTGTGGTGTTTCATTGAGGAATGAATCATTGTTTGTAAAGACATATAGGCCTATGTGAATGAATAATTTAAGTCCACTGTTTCATTTGTTAATGAATCAGTGATTTTAATGAATCAACTGAGTTAATTATTTAATAACTTGCTAATACGTAGTACAAACGCTCATTTATCGCCACCTACTGACGTACCATTAGGTCTACAGAACATAGCTTTATTGAAATGATTGACGGGCATAATTTATAATATTTACAAAATATTTGTAAGTCAATATTTGATACGTTGATACAGAACGTTAATTACTGAGCAAAGAGATACATGAAATGAAGCGGAAAAGTAAATATATAAGGATAGTTATAATCAGTGGTGTAGTGGAGGGTATACGCAAGTACGTTATACGGCGTAAACACTTCTTTATCTTCTTTATTGATTACTGATTTGAATCAGTACATTATAACGAAAACAATACCTTACAAATAAAAAGATGCAAAAATTTCTGAAACCGGTAAACCCCTGTAAACTTTTCAGTCCAAGGATCCAGTAAACGAATGCGTTCAAATGGTAAGTTTAAATGGCTCTAATACAGGGAAAACCTGACTGATTTTATCAGAGATTGCGAAGAGTCAGGGAATAAATGAAGCGTACCCACTTCAGGCACCACTACACCACAGGTTATAATATATACAAATGTTAAACAAAAAATAAGAAACCATCCGTGAATGGATTTAAAAGATTGGATGGGATGTGTTTTATTATAGTTCTATATTATTTTATGTTCTTATACAGGCTATTCCTTCAACAAATTATTCAGATTTCATGCTGTCACGGAGACGATCGTGTGCAATATCAGTTATAATCTATTTTAGTCTTTGTTTGTAACGGAGAGTGAAAGACGAGAGGCGAGCGGATCCAATTGCGAGCTTTTATTAAAGGGACGAGGCAAAGACATGGTCGTACAGGCAGGGTCAAAACAGGAGCAAACAGGTAAATCACAGGCAATCGTAGAGAATAATCCAATAACAAGAGATGGTCCAAAAAGGCAGGTGGCTAGACAGTCGAAAAACGAGATAACCAGGCAGGAGAACAAAACACTGGGAACTGGGAACTAGGAACTAGGAAACACTAAACTATGGGAAAACAACAATACAATCCATGACTTGCATGGGGAAAGCTTTTATAGTGACACTGATTGGTCACATGCGATGACGCAATCAGCGTGAAGGATACTGGGAGATGTAGTCCGGGGTGTAAAGCAACAGTCAGTGTGAGATAAGGTGAGAGTGACCTCTGGTGGTGAGCGGACCGCGGAACATCGACCAGATTCGTGACATAGCCCCCCCCCCAAGGAGCGGCTTCCAGACGCTCGAAGGGAACAACAGTCCAGGGGAGCGGTGGGGCGGGAGCGAGACAGGGCGAGGGCTGGAGGGCCAGGTCCATGTGGCGGAGGCGGAGCAGGAGCCCTCCAGGGCAGAGCCAGAGGCGGAGCAGGAGGCGCAGGAGCCCTCCAGGGCGGAGCAGGAGGCGCAGGAGCCCTCCAGGGTGGAGCAGGAGGCGGAGCAGGAGGCAGAGCAGGAGGCGCCGGGGCCCTCCAGGGCTGAGCAGGAGGCACCGGGAACTTCCAGGACGGAACCGGAGGCAGAGCAGGAGGCGCCGAAGCCCTCCAGGGCAGAACAGGAGGCGCCAGGACCCTCCAGGGCTGAGCAGGAACCCGTATAATGGATTGGGACCTGGGGAGAACAAGGACAGAGGAGGCAGACAGAATAAGGAGAGAAGTAGAGAGACCAAAGGATAACGCCGCCGCCTCCCTAGGAGGATCTACAGCCGAAGCTGACACCTCAGGAGGCATTGGCGCGGCTTCTCCGACAGGGAAGGCCTCTGGAGCAGACTTGAGACCAGACGGGACCTCTGGAGCAGACTTGAGACCAGACGGGACCTCTGGAGCAGACTTGAGACCAGACGGGACCTCTGGAGCAGACTTGAGATCGGACAGAAGCTCTGGAGCAGGGTTGAGATCAGACGGGAGCTCTGGAGCAGGCTTGAAATCAGACGGGACCTCCGGGGCAGACTTGTGAACAGATGTGTCCTCTGGAGTGTAGTGTGCGGCCCACATACCGAGAATGGTGATCGCCATCACACTGGCAGACATAATGTGACTTGACTCTGGGCGGTCAGACGAGACGTGACTTGATTCTGGGCGGTCAGACGAGACGTGACTTGACTCTGGGCGGTCAGACGAGACATGGTGAGGTTCTGGACAGATAGACGAGACATGACGGGGCTCTGGAAGATCAGACGAGACGTGACTTTGCTCTGGGCAGTCGGATGAGCCGTGGTGAGGCTCTGAACAGATAGACGAGACGTGACAGGGCTCTGGTAGGTCAGACGAGACGTGACTTGGCTCTGGAACAGCAATAATAACCTCATTTGGCTCATGAAGATCAGCTGTGGTTTGACTTGGTTCGTGGAGATTGGCTGTGACTTGACTTGATTCATGAAGATCAGTAGTGAACTGGCTTGACTCTTGGAGATCAGTAGTGACTTGACTTGATTCGGGAAGATTAGTAGTGACTTGATCTGACACGTGAAGACCAGCGGTGATTTGAACTGGCTTGTGAAGATCATTGACTTTACTTGACTCAGGAACGACAGCCTTGACGTTGCTTGACGCAGGAACGACAGCCTTGACGTTGCTGGACTTGGAAGCTTGACTGGACTTGGAAGCTTGACTGGACTTGGAAGCTACACCTGTAGCCTGACTTGACTCTGGAGCTGCGGCTGAAGCTTGACTTGGCTCTGGAATAACAGCAGCAGCTTGACTTGGCTCATGAGGATCCGCTATAACCTGGCTTGGCTCATGGAGATCCGCTACCCTTTCTTAACATCTTCAATTACTTCAGGGCCAACCACAACACTGACGGGCGAAAACACACTCCACCATGCTGCTGTGACTCTCTACTACGCCTTACCTCCAACCTGGAAACCATCACTCACTACCCCGATCCCTGGGCCTGTTCCTTGTTGGGACTCCGACAACCAGGAGGAGTTATTGGAGTTGATGGCTACTTGGCCACACACCACCTCATATTTTCTGGGACGGACAGCTGTGGAACAACATAAAATCTTGTCTGATGAGGTGCCACTTAAATCCAGAGGATACAGAGTATCACCTTTCAAGAAAAAGATCATTGAAGACCAGGTAGATCAGATGCTCAAATACCACATCACTGAACCCTCCTTTTCTCCATGGTCATCACCCGTCATACTAGTCCCCAAACCTGATGGCAGTTACAGGTTCTTTGTTGACTATAGAAGGCTAAATAGCAAGACAATACGCTTACCCTATGCCGTTAATACATGACATCTTGGAATCCATGGGTGGCGCCACCTGGTTCAGCATATTGGACTTACAGTCAGGTTATTGGCAAGTGGAGATGGAGGAAGGTAACAAGGAGAAAACCGCTTTCATCACTACCAAGGGGCTGTTCCATTTCTGCTCTATGCCGTATGGGCTCCAGAATGGCACAGCAACGTTCCAAAGGCTCATGGAAAACATCCTAGCAGAATTGAGGGGAAATGTTTGCTTTATATACATAGACCGCATCATCATCTACTCAAGGACATTAGATGAACACATTCATCATCTGAACACCATACTACAGAGACTCACCCAGGCAAACCTTACCCTTAATATGAAAAAATGCCACTTCTTCAAACAGCAGCTGAAGTTCCTTGGACACATTGTCTCGGCAAGAGGACTTGAGGTCGACCCAGCAGAGACTCTGGCTCTCACCCAGTATCCACCTCCCAATGACCTTAAGGCCCTTCAATGTTTCCTGGGGCTAGCAGGGTGTTACCACAAATGTATACCCCATTTTGCGGACATCAGTGCTCCCTTAAATCACCTAAAAAAAAAAGGGAGTTGAATGGGAATGGACACCCGAGTGCCAGGCCAGCTTTGATCTCATCAAACAAGCATTGCAAAGTTCACCTGTGTTGATGCAACTGGACCTCAATCAAGCTTTTCAGGTCCATACAGATGCCAGTTGGTTGGGGAGCTATTCTAACCTGAGGGTGAAAGGGTGGTAGCAGAACTAAACTGTTCGACCTCTGAAAAAGAGTGTCTGGCGGTGGTCTGGGCAGTAGAGAAATGGAAACATTACCTTGAGGGAAGTACATTCCACATCTATACTGACCATGCAGCTCTTGCTTGGGCCTTCAATAGCCCCAAAACCTCCTCTCGTCTGACCCGCTGTACTCTTAGGCGGCAACAATTTCACTTCCAGTTTCGTCACAGGAAGGGCTGCCTCAATCTGGGACCAGATGCCTTGTCTCGAGCCTGTGATTCATTGAAGGAAGAGCATGCACATTGCTTGGTCATAATGTCAAAATTTACATCTGATATCCCAAACACATTAGATGAAATATATCAAGCCCAAAAGAATGACACTACTATATCTTACCTGCAGGCAGATAAAAAAACTAGGAAAGTGCAAGGCCAACACATTTCCTTCAAGGACCACCAGGGGGTGTTGTATCACTGAGTACCTGTAAGGGATAATGGAGACAAGTTTCAACTGGTCGTTCCCCAGGAGCTAATACCTGGTTTCGTACATTACTTTCATGATAACTCTCTGGGAGGACATCTTGGCCGGCTGAAAACCCTACTGAGGCTTGTGGATCAGATCAACCCTCATATAACCTACCGGAGAGACAAAACATCATGGCAGAGGAAGTAAAATCTAGAATGAAAGTGCAACAAGCTAGACAAGCTAGATACTACAACCGAAGGAAAGATGTGCAGATCGAGAGATCTAGTCTGGATTAGAACACATCCACTTTCATCATCCCCAAACAAATACTCTGTTAAGCTAGCACCCAAGTGGGAGGGACCAGCTGAAATAATCAAACAAAAATGGGGCCAATAAATTACACAGTTCGTTGGGGAGACCCACCAAAAACAGAGAATATCAATGTGGTTAACCTGAAACGCTGGTACGGACGTTCTCCTCTGACCTCGCAGGCTGGGGTGGGGGAGCTATGTAGCGTAGCCACATAAGGGGAAGTTTATTTATATGATCGGTTGCCAATAAGGCGGCGTTGTCTATTATGTTTTTTGCTTTCCCCTGTGGGCTGTCATCTCCCTCTTGTTTATCTGTGTTTGACCCTGAACTTCATTCTCGCGAGATTCCATTTGTGCTCCGTCGTCACGTGACATTGCGTCATCCAAGCGGGAAGTGTGTAGTGTTTTCCATATATGGAGCCGGCTTACCGGCGTTCGAGAGCGGCGATGCTCAAAAGTTTCGGAAGAGTTCCCGGTGATCGATCCTGTGGATTACCTGTTTTGTTGGCTATATATTTTTCCCATGGACTGTTTTCTTGTGGATTATACTTTTTTTTAACTTTTGGATACTTACCTTGAAGGACATTTAAACAGCCAGCGCTGTGTGGATTTGCGCTCCCGGAGGATAAAAGACTACCGGTGAGACTGATCTGAATGCATACTTGTACACTTTGAACGCTGAGAGACTTCACACACGCACATACACTCACACACTATTGTATTGTACTGATTCTGCTTGCTCTGTCACTTTGTTTGTTATCATTATATGTATAATACACTTGGTTTGGATATGGTGGCTGTCTGTGAGAGTTTACTATGTTCGTTCGTTCATTCATGCATACACGTGAAAAATCTCCTCTTTCAAAGTGTGTAAATTCCACACTCTGCACGGAATTGTTACAAGGTGATGTATTATTCCAGTATAGTTATTATATTTATTGTATTGGCATATATAATAATTATCTGCCTAAATTATAAAACATCTTTATGACAAGGTAAAATTTATTTAATTATATTAAATATGTTTGTTTTATTTTATTATCATCTTACATATCATGGATCTGCATTTTCTTAAAGGTATTTCTATGATAAAAATGCATATCTGATATGACTTATTATATCATTAGCATCAAACAAACAACATAATTAGCATTCTCAAGGATTAAAGGTTAAACAGGAAAAAAAAAGAGAAAAAAAAATGATTGCACAACCATCAATTAGGTGGCGATATGCACCAAGTATGTAAATGACCTTTGAACAGAAGAAGAAAGAAGCATTATGGTGCTCTTTTTTTTAGCATCTCTTTCCATAGTGACTTACGATTCGTTGCTCTGTTGAGGATGTCTTGTGGGTTAACCATAAACATACTCTGTGTTAAATGAACTTTTCCCAGGATGCGTTTTTGGAACCAGCATACCTCGAGTAAGCAAAGTTTGGATTAATCAACCGAGAGTTCAAGGTTTAGCAAATGGTAAATTAACCTTCCTTTCTGGAATACACCCCTGATTGTCAATCAACCATGAAACAATGAAATAATCAAATACAAAATAAATGAATTTGTTTCTGGGATTCCTTCTTTTTTCATAAGTGTTGTTTATTCCTATTTAAAGGAGAAGTCCACTTCCAGAAGAAAAATTTACAGATTTACAGATTTTTCCGGTTCATGACAGTTAGGGTATGTCGAAAAACTCCCATCTCATGTTCTCCCTTGTGAAAGAAAAATTAATTTTACTCATCTATGTGCTTATGGAATATTGTGTAAGGGTCTGCTTTATTTAAACCTGCTAAAAGAATGACATAAGAGAAGGGTGTTAGGGCCCTAAATATAAAGATTTCAATCTTGGGAGTATGACATAGCAGAATGTATTTATCTGACTCTTACTACGTGTGGGAAGTTACCAGTTAGGAGATGTAACCTTGAAGGCTAGGGAAGAGATATAAATTGGAATGAGCCCTCCCTTCTGGGTCGCACTCTGCAGTAACCTGTGTTTCTGTATGACTGTCTGACCTTCTTTGCAAAGAATGAATTATAAAAGACATTTGACTGACTTTGTCTCTTACTTTGGTGAGAGTCGATTTTATTTTGCCACAACAATTTGGTGTCAGAAGTGGGATTCCTTGGATGTGCCTTTTGGACCCGAGAGCGGACGGTGATTGATCATCCTGGACTTAGAAGTCACAGCCCTACCCCGACTAGATTAAGGGATGAGGGACCGACCGCCAGGGCCGAGGAGGGACACCACTGGAATCAGCAAACAAAACCCAGGTGGCATCAGAACTCTCAGGTAAGAGACAGATCAAAATACTCTAAAGGGATTTGGTTTTGAAATTAGAGTTGGTATTATTAGAATTGGGGTTAATAAAAAAAAAAAAAAAAAAAGGGGGGACGAACCATAGTGGCTGGTCCAATTCGGTGGGCAACGTGATTAGATATAATTTCCAGGGGAAATTAGAATCACGAATACAGCACAGCGGATTGATTCTGTAGAAAAGAAAATTGTGTGAGGAAAGCAAGCGTGGTCAAAACGTTTTTAAAAAGAAAGTGAAATAGATTTTGGGAAATTGAGATCACGTGAGCAAGTACGACACGAGAAGTACATTTTGAAGGCCGCAGTCGGTCCGCCTGGCCGACTTAAGGGAGTAGGTCGGATCTGTTGGAGACGTCCGACAGATTGTACAGGCGCCGACGAAGGGCCCACAGCAGAAAGGAAGCCATTATGGGGAAATCCCAGAGCAAGCTCGTTAAATATGATACACCAGTATTCCATCAAATGAGAAGGGTATATGGCCAAAAATGCATGCAAGATATGGATAAGTTGGTTAAATATCATGATTTTTCGAAAGAAGGGACCTTGAGTGCTAAAAGATTGAGGGTAGTAAAGGAGTCAATTGAGGAAGGGAGTGAGAAACAGAAAGGGTGCTGTGCGAGACGTGTGTGGGAAATGTGAGCAGGCAGTGGATTGTTGGATAAGAGAGGCCGATAAGAGGGAGAGAAAGGCGATGCAGAAAGAGTTGGCATGTAGGGAAGAAAAAGAAAAGAAAAAGGAGGTCGATAAGAGGGAGAGAAAGGCGATGCAGAAAGAGCTGGCATGTAGGGATGAAAAAGAGAAGAAAGAGGAAGAATGTGAGGAAAAAGTAACTGCAACACTTAGATCCACTAACCCCTTTGATGGGTTTATTTTCCCACATGTACCACCACCGTATTATCACTATCCTGTGGCTGAGCTGCAAGCCTTAAAAGTGGACCCTGATCTCGACTGCTCTCCACCAAGAAGACTGACAGCACCACCAGCAAGACCATAAGCACTGTCAGCGAGACCGGCAGTGCCGCATCCACAGGCGGCAGCAGCTGGAGGGCAAGAGGGAGAAGAAGACCCCGAAATGATTCCCGAAACCTCCATCTAAGAGGCTGATGAGAAAAGAACTTGCAGACTTCCCCCAACAAAGAAAAGAAAGACAAGAACACCATAAAGAAAGGAAATGTGAGCATAACAGCCCCGATGGTCGAAGTTTCACGGCCTGATGGGGTGATGGTCTTTAGACCTTGGACTGTGAGTAGGAAGCTGCGAGGGGAAGAATCTGCTCATTCAGTTGCTGCTCATTCTTATCATAGAATGAGCAGCAACTGGACTGGTGAAACCAACGCAAAATACTGTACAGCTGCTCCCAGCGCGTGTGGACACATCAAAGATCGGCAATTGCTGCCAGACCAGAGAGGAGTCTGTTCAAGACTATTATCACCGACTGTATGAGACCTTCAACAAGCACAGCGGCTTGGATGAACCCGACGACAGGGGAAATCAACCCGGCACCTGGGAGTGCCACCTGCGAAGCTGGTTTCTGAACGGATTGAGACCAGGAATTGCGCAAGCAGTGAAGGGCAACTACATCGAGTGGAAGAACGGACGACTGACTGCTATTTTAGCACATGCTCTGCACGCTGAAGAACAACAAACGATGAAGAAGGAAAGAGCGAGAGCAAAGACTGACAAAGAATTACAGCCAGCCTTAGTGCAGGCTGTGTCAAGACTGGGAGGCTATTTGGCTCCCCGAAACCAACAGACGAGGGGGGGGGGGGGGAGGAAAGGACGGGCGGAAGACCCTCAAGCTGGACTGAAAGAAACTAAATTTAGTGCTCGTCGCAGACTCCTGGGGTGTCAGAGTGACAGAACAGGAGGACCAGTTGTGCTGTCTGCGAGCTGAGCATCAGTGGACTTATGATTGGCACATTAAAAACAATGATTGGGCTCAGATGATGTCAAAGTCAAAGTCAAAGTCAAAGTCAACTTTATTGTCAATTTTGCCATATGTGCCAGACATACAGAGAATTGAAATTGCGTTACCTGACGGCCTGATGGAAGAAGCTGTCCTTCAGTCTGCTTGTCCTGGCCTGGAGACTCCGCAGTCTCCTCCCTGATGGCAGCAGGCTGAAGAAGCTTTGCATAGGGTGGGAGGGATCAGCTGCTATACAGAGGGCTTTTTTGGTGAGACGGGTGCTGTAAATGTCCTGGAGGGAGGGAAGAGGGACACCAATGATCCTCTCAGCTGCTTTCACTATGCGTTGGAGAGTTTTTTGGCAGGAGGCATTGCAGGCTCCAAACCACACAGTGATGCAGCTCGTCAGGATGCTCTCGATGGTGCCTCTGTAGAAGGTGTACATGATGGGGGCCGGTGCTCTTGCTCTTCTCAATTTGCGGAGGAAGTAGAGACGCTGCTGTGATTTCTTAGCCAGTGCAGTGGTGTTGTTCGTCCAGGAGAGATCCTCAGTGATGTGCACACCCAGGAACTTGGTGCTACTCACTCTCTCCACAGACGCACCGTTGATGGTCAGAGGAGCATGCTGAGTGTGCGCTCTCCTGATGTCAACAACAATCTCCTTCGTTTTCTCCACGTTCAGAGAGAGATTGTTGTCTCTGCACCACACGGCCAGGCGGCTCACCTCGCTTCTGTAGTCGGCCTCATCCCTTTTGCTAACGAGACCCACCACAGTCGTGTCGTCCGCAAACTTGATGAAGAGGTTGGAGCTGTGTGATGGTGTGCAGTCGTGGGTCAGCAGAGTGAAGAGGAGGGGGCTCAGCACACATCCCTGAGGGGCCCCCGTGTTAAGAATGATGGTGCTGGAAGTGTTACTGCCGACCCGTACTGCTTGTGGTCTTCCGGTGAGGAAGTCCAACAGCCAGTTACACAGTGAGGTGTTGAGCCCCAGCTGGACCAGTTTTTGTGTGAGCTGTTGGGGGATTATGGTGTTAAATGCTGAACTGAAGTCTATGAACAGCATTCGGACGTATGAGTCTTTTTTGTCCAGATGTGTGAGTGCTGAGTGGAGTGCAGTGGAGATGGCGTCATCAGTCGAGCGGTTGGGCCGATACCCGAACTGAAAGGGGTCCAGGGAGGGGGGCAGGACAGACTTGATGTGTTGCATGACTAGCCGTTCAAAGCACTTCATGAGGATGGGAGTAAGTGCAACAGGACGGTAGTCATTAAAGCAGGAGGGAGATGACTTTTTTGGGACCGGAATGATGGTGGTGGCTTTGAAACAAGTCGGGACGACGGCCTGGTTGAGAGAAATATTGAAGATGTCTGTGAAGACATCAGTGAGTTCCACTGCACAGTCCCTCAGTACGCGACCAGGAATGTTGTCAGGACCCGGAGCTTTGCGTGCGTTGATCCTGCTGAGGGATCTCCTCACATTGTCTGGGGACAGAGTCATCACCTGGTCACCAGGAGGGGGTGGGGTCTTTTGTGCAGTGGTGCTGTTTTGCACTTCAAAGCGAGCGAAGAAGGTGTTCAGCTCGTTCAGCAGGGAGATGGTGCTGTCACAGGTCTGTGGTGGGGGCTTGTGATCTGTGATGGTCTGTATGCCCCGCCACAGGCTCCGTGTGTCTCTGCTGTCTTTGAAGTGGTGGGATATTCCCCTGGAGTACTGTCTCTTAGCCTCTCTAATGCCACGGGACAGGTTGGCCCTAGCCGTCTTCAGGCTCGCCTCATCTCCAGTTCTGAAGGCAACGTTGCGAGCTTTCAGCAGCCTGTAGACCTCCCCTGTCATCCATGGTTTTTGGTTGGCACGGACAGTGATGGTTTTAGTGACTGTTACATCCTCAGTGCATTTGTTGATGTAGGCTGTAACAGTCTCTGCGTACTCCTGGAGGTCGGTGGTGTTATTGTAGGTGGCAGCCTGCTTAAACATACTCCAGTCTGTGGTGTCAAAGCAGTCCTGTAAAGCCTCTGAAGACCCTTCCGGCCACACTTGTATCTGCTTACGAACCGGTTTGGTGACTTTAACGAGTGGTCTGTAAGCAGGCATTAGCATGACAGTGATGTGGTCTGAGGCGCCGAGGTGGGGGAGGGGGAAAGCTTTGTAAGCTCCTTTCTGGGTGGTGTAAACAAAGTCCAGTGTGTTATTTCCCCGTGTTGGAAAGTCTATGTGTTGCTGTATTTTGGGAAACACACTCTTTAAGTCTGCATGATTGAAATCCCCAGCCACGATGAGAAAAGCATCAGGGTGGGCTGTCTGCTGCTCACTGATGTGCTGGTACAGTTCATTCAGTGCCTCACTCCTGTTGTTGCCATTGGAGGAGGGAGGGATGTACACAGCACACAGCAGTATGGCTGTATATTCCCTCGGTAGATAGAACGGCCGGCACTTAATAACCATAAACTCCAACACTGGTGAGCAGTATTTGCAGACCGCAACAGCATCGCGGCACCGAAAAAAAGTCCGCCACCGCGGGTCTTACCTCCCGCGACAACAACTCTGTCAGCACGGTAGCATGTTAGCTGGTCGAGCTGAATGGCGCGGTCCGGGACACTGTCGCTGAGCCATGTTTCCGTGAACACAAAAACACAACAGTCCTTTACATTCCTCTGAGATGAACGTAGTAGTCGGATGTAGTCCAGTTTGTTGTCTAGTGAGCGTACGTTGGCCAGAACGATGGAGGGGATAGCGGGTTTGTGTGGGCTAGCCGCTAGCCTAGCTCGGATGCCTCCGCGCTTACCCCTCTTCTGCTTCCTCTCACGCCGTTTGAGGCGCCTCCATTGTGGGCGAGGTGCAGGAGTGGGGGTCGGTGATTGAGTAGGCCTCTGGAGCAGACTCAGATCATTCAGCTCTTCGGCGTCCGCGGAGTTTAACTTAAAAAGTTTGTTCCTGCCGATGTTGAGCAAAAATGTTCGGCTATACACGCGCTTAAAGACAGATAAACGCGACGAAGACGTACAAAAACACTGCGACTTACAGGACGAAAAACACGAAAACACCGTTTTGTCGGGAATTGGCGAAGAATTGGCTAAGAATTGAACAAAGCTGTTCAACACACAAATCATGCAGTCTGACAATTTACATTGCACGTCACATGTTGTACCAGAAAAAAAAAATTAACAATATGAGAAAGATTGGTTTAGAGAAGAAAAAGAGTGAAACTTTGAGCTGTGATCAAATGTTTTGGACAATAAGTGTGTGTGCGGTTTCAGTCAGCCTGACAGAAAAACAGTTTCCGTTTTGTCTAGTGGCAGGAGAGTCTGTGCCTCACTTATCTGTTTCCAAGGCCAGGGATCAGTCATGGTGTGAAGTAGGGAGATTTGTGAAGAAATCTGTTGACGCAACAGACTGGTGTGAGATAGGTGGGGGTATGAAACACAGAAAAGGTTTAGGGGCATTTGTGTCAGACTGCAAGTATGACATTAAAGTAGAAAGAATTGTGACCCCTATTAATAAAAGCACAAAAGAAAATCATTGCATGGCAAATATTTGCACCTCAGACATACACCCTGCTTTGGCAGAGGTGCCTCCTAAATTGTGGGCAAAACACAAATATGATGTGGGTTTGATTAAGGGATGTGAACCGGTTGTAATCATTCCAAAATCTGATTACAGGCCGTGTCAGTAACAGTATCCTCTGAAAACAGAGGAAATACTGGGTATAAAACCAGTGTTTGAGTCACTTTTGAAAGAGGGTATAATAGTGTCATGTTATGCTTCTCCAGTGCGCACTCCAATAATTAATGTGATAATTATAAGGGATAAGGGCCGACCTACAGAATCGCGTTTTCTCCAAGAATCACAAGCAGTGAATGCAGCTGTCAGACAAAGGGCCCCATCAGTGTCAAATCCATACATAATCTTGTCACAAATTCAGCAAGATGCAACATTCTTTTCAGGGGTAGACTTGGCGAACGCATTTTTTAGCATGCCACTGGACAAAAACAGTGGCTACTAGTTTGCATTTGAATTCAATCGGAAAAAGGCTATAAATTTACGCGTTTGAGTCAGGGTTTTTCAAACACCCCTTACAACAGATAACGATGCGCTTCAAAGAAGCCTAGAACCTTTGACCCTGACAGTTGAAACTGCTTTGCTATAGTATGTTAAAGGTTTATTAGTTTCTTATTAGTAGAGATGAATACACGTGTGGCTAACACTGTCTCTCTCCTGAAGCATTTGGTTCAGGAGGGCCACAAGGTCAGCCTGCAAGACCTACAGTTTGTAAAACAACAAGTAACATTTTTGTGTCATGTCATAACACCCAACAGTAAGTCTGACAAAAGAGTGCAGGCCATAAAAGATGTACCGAAGCCAATCACATTTTGGGAATGTGTTCATACTGTAGGACATTTATTCCCAATTATGCAATTCTCGAGCAGCCTCTGAGAGCCCTAAGAGTAGGGAAGTGGCTGAAGTCATGTGACAAAATTGAGTGGACAGAGGAGGCAGCCGAGGCATTCGTGAACATGAAAGTTCAACTGTCTCCGGTGCCGAATTTGGGCCTACCGGTACCAACTAAGCCTTTTGTTCAGATGGTGGATGAGAAAAATGGGTTTATGACTTCTGTTCTCTTGCAGCATCATTGGGACAGACTGCGACCTGTGGCCTATTTTTCCAGCAAGCTAGATCCAGTTGCAGCAGGTCTGCCACAGTGTTTGAGGGCAGTGGTGTCTGCTGAGAAGGCCGTGATGGCGTCTAGAGAATTTGTAGGGTACTCTGACCTGACACTGATGGTGCCACATGCAGTGTCCATGATTCTGCAAGAACAAAAACATCGCACTTATCGATGGCTTGTTGGTTACGATACCACACTATCTTGCTCGATATGCCGAATATAACCGTTAAACACTGCACAACCTTTAATCCAGCCACCCTCCTTCCGACGGAGGGGGATGGGGAGGAACATCACTGTTGTTCGATCAAGTGTGTACGCCACGTCCAGATCTTTTGGACACACCACTTGAAAATTGCGAAAACGTCCTCTTTGTGGACGGTTCCGCCTTCAGAGATCCACAAACAGGTCAAAATAAAGTGGGCTATGCTATAACGACAGACATTTTTTTTTTTAAATTTGAAATAGTGACCTCTGGCTCATTGCCATCAAATTATTCAACACAAGCAGCAGAGCTTGTGGCTTTAACAGAGGTGTGCAAACTCATGACAAACAAATGCGTCACCATTTACACTGACTCACGATATGCTTTTGGAGTTTCACATGATTTTGGAGCACTGTGGAAACACAGAAAATTTTTTAAGTCAGATGGGCGCCCAATATTACATGCTCCTCTTGTGGCAGCTTTACTAGAAGCCATTTTGCTGCCTGATAAGATAGCCATTTGTAGATGTGTAGCACACACAAATAACAAAGATTCTATATCTACAGGAAACGCCAGAGCAGACGCGGCAGCGAAGGCCGCGGTGGCTAAACAGCCAAAAGAAACAGCCAAAAGAGTGTACCTTGTTATCTGAAAATAACACCGATGTCTCTTCTTCCTTACAGAGCATGCAGACTTTTTCTTTAGGAGCAGAGAAAGACCAGGGGAAACAATCAGGATGTGCACTGACCAGTGGTGTTTGGATGAGCTGTGATGGCAGGCCTTGTTTACCCCGAAACTTTTTTCCTCATTATGCTAAGACGATGCATGGGTTGGATCATGCATCGAAAGGGGGAATGGTAGCACAAATTAAAGAATTGTGGTTTACAAAGGGGTTCACAACATTCGCAAAAATTTTTGTAAAAGGTGTGTCATTTGTAACACTCACAATGTGGAAAAAGTGACACAAATGTCTCAAGCAGCAGCAGTAGCAAAGGCTCTGTTCACTGACATTCAGCTCAGGTGGAGTGATAAAATGATAAAATGCTATAAGAGAAAAAAAAAAAAACTAATTGGCCTAACGTTGTGAGGAAACTGGATTGATATGGGTTAAGGCGCTCACAATTGTTCTCATGGACATGAGAATGAGAAAGACATCCAGGGTGAACCTAGCCCATTTGAAATTCTCTTTTGTAGACCACCATTTATGGGAATGAAAGGGGGCAAACAACAGCTGTCATCAACAGAATTGAGTAAAGCATGACATGTTGTAACTATTCTTCTCTCTTTTAAGAAGCTGCTTGCTACATGTTTTAATAAAGGAGGGGCCCACCAACCAATCTTAATATAGTACCTTAAATAATAAAAAAAACCTTCAATAAGTGAACATGAATGCATAACCAATAAAGATGCCAAGCAAAAAGCAGCTTATCAAATCATTATTAAGTTGAACATCAAAAAAGACAAACATTAAACACCCCAAACAACCTCATAAAGGGAGATTCAATTTTACAAGATAAGTCAGGATTGTCTTTCTATAAATGTCTCTTGATACTTATCAAAGACACAGGTAATATGTTGATGATGCTGATGATGATGATGATGATGATGATGAAGAGACTTGAGTCGAAAAGGAGTCCAAGAAGCAACCGCTGTGTCCAAATTTCACCAGTTCATATGTGCTCTGTCAGTATACTAGTGGTTTAAAACTACCAACAAATGAAGAGTCCTTATAGATTGAGCGTGAAACATTATAGTTTCTCAACCTGGACTCTTCATAATGAAGCAATACATGGAAAGACTGCCATGCTTCTGTCACACGTACCAGATCACGTGAGGTCACGAGGACCCGGAAGTAACTTCACGCAGGTATTTAAGCAGGAAGCAGGTGTTGTTTTGCACCAGACATTGAGTTCATGTGCGACTCCTCGTCAGGTCCCTTCTCCAACTCAACTCACGTGAGTAAACTCTCTGCTCTTCGGAGCGCTTATTTACCTGTTTGTGTACGTGTGAGAACGCAGATTTCTTGGTGGAAATCCCTACTCCTTATCGGAGCGTTCTCAGACCAAACTGCGTGATTTACCTGCTCACTCGTGCACCTCCGCGTTTGGGTATTCCGTCACGCTACAAGGGGACTCATCTCGAACTTTCATTTCTTGTCCAGCGTCCGTGACAGAATGTCTGGTCCCGAAATGGTCCCGGCGGATCTGGAACACTTGTGGGGTGTGATCCAGCAGCAGTCGGGGGAAATCATGAGTTTGAGGCAGGAGTTGGTGGGGCTCCGGGCGGAGGTCAACGCGCTTCGTACCGAAACCGCGAGTCTTCGGACGGAGTGCGGGGTTCTCCAGTCCGACCTCACCGCCCTGCAATCGGACTATGATGACCTGGCTGCTGCGCAGATTGCCCCCGCAGAACCAGTCCGTCCCGCCCTTCAACCCAAGATCGCACTTCCGGATAAATGGGATGGATCCGGAGGGCGGTGTGATGTATTTTTAACCAACCTGTCACTTTTGTTTGAGTTCCAGCCAGCACGTTATCCATCCGACCGCAGCAGGATCGCTCTCCTCATCTCCCTTCTCACCGGGCAGGCAGCCGAGTGGGCTGCGGCGGTCCTGAAAGCTGACGGGATCGCCGCCTACTCATATCCCGAGTTCACCACCCAGCTCAGGGCCGCCTTCCAACACCCTGAGAGCAAAGTGGAGGTGGATTCCCGTCTATACCATCTGAGGCAGGGCGAGCGCAGCGTCAGTCAATACACCACGGATTTCCGTACTCTCGCTGTACAAACACAATGGAGTGACGCGGCGCTCCGCACAGCCTTTTATGAAGGACTGTCCACCCGTCTTAAAGATGAACTGGCTGTGCGTGAGCTGCCGGCCACCCTGGAGGGCATGATCCAGCTCGCCCTCCGGGTGGATCAACGTATGGGTCACACAACTAAACGTCTCTCTCATCTCTCCACAGGCTCCACCCTCCATCACCGCCATCTGGATCAACCCTTCACTCACGCTGTCGCTGCGCCATCTCCACCTCCACCGGCCGCTCCAGAGGCCCACTCATCAGGAGCCGGGGGAACCCATGCAGATAGGGCGCACCTCCCTGACGGCAGCGGAAAGGGCTAGACGCTACCGCGAAAGTCTATGTGCCTATTGCGCCTCCCCAGATCACCACCGTGCAATCTGCCCTTTGCGTCCGGGAAACGGCCAGACCAGGTGAAGAGGGGGAGGTCTTCATCTGGTTCCGGTACCATCAAATCCTATCCCGCTGTTTCCCGGCTGCTCTTTCAGGTATTAATCCTCATGGGCCACCAACGGATCGTGACCACTGCATTTGTTGATTCAGGTGTGGCTGGGAATTTTATCGATCAGGCTTATGCTGCCCAATTGGGGATTGAAACTGAGGTGTTATCCCAGCCTTTAAAAATCACCGCCATCGACGGTCGCCCCCTCAACTTCAGCCCCGTCACTCAACGCACCAAAGAAGTTCACCTTCAAATTGACAATCACTTTGAGAAGATCCATTTCCACGTCACCAAGATCACTTCACCTCCCATCATCCTGGGACACCCGTGGCTCGTCACACACGACCCATTCATCTCCTGGACCACCAACCGTATTGTCCACTGGGGGGCGACCTGTCAGGAGCTCTGTCTCCAGGCGAAGGCTGGGACATGTTCAGGGGAGTCCGAGGTTCCCGATGTCAACCTGGAGAGTATCCCCGTCCCGTACCGCGATCTGGCCGAGGTCTTTAGCAAGAGACGTGCCGCCCTTCTACCACCTCATCGACCTTACGATCTGGCTATTGATCTCGTGCCGGGCGCGGTACCACCCCGTGGCTATCTGTACTCCCTGTCGGCCACCGAACATCAGGCGATGGAGGAGTACGTGGCTGAAGGACTTCGGGCCGGCACTATCCGTCCTTCCAGCTCCCCGGCGGCTGCGGGCTTCTTCTTCGTGAAGAAGAAGGACGGGGGTCTCCGCCCATGTGTTGACTATCGGGGACTCAACCAGCTTACCATCAAGAATCGTCATCCACTCCCTCTCACCAACACCGCCCTGGACGCCCTCTCTGGTGCCCGTTTCTTCACGAAACTGGACCTACGGAGCGCTTACAACTTGGTCCGCATCAGGGAGGGTGATGAGTGGAAGATGGCCTTCATAACCCCCACTGGTCACTACGAGACCCTGGTTATGCCGTTTGGTCTATGCAACAGTCCATCTGTATTTCAACAATTCATCAATGACGTTCTCCGGGACATGCTGGGTAGGTGGTGTTATGCTTATTTGGATGACATCCTCGTATACTCCAAGACGCTCGAGGAACACACCCAGCATGTCCGAGCAGTACTCCGGAGGTTGCTGGCCCATCAGTTGTACTGCAAATTGGAGAAATGTGCCTTTCACCAGCACACCACCACATTCCTTGGCTTCGTAATATCTTCTCAGGGTGTGGCCATGGATCCCCAGAAGCTGGAGGCTGTGCGCTCGTGGCCCCTACCCACGTCGCTCAAACAGCTGCAACGTTTTCTGGGGTTCGCTAACTTCTACCGGCGATTTATCCAGGGCTTCAGCGCAACTGCAGCACCTCTGACTGCTCTTACCAAACCATCACGCGGAGAATTCCAACTCACACCTGAAGCCATCCAAGCCTTCAAGAAACTGTGTCTCCTGTTCACCACTGCTCCGGTTCTCATCCATCCCGACCCGACTAAACCTTTCGTTGTTGAAGTGGACGCTTCCGATGTGGGCGTAGGGGCGGTCCTTTCACAACGCGGTCCAGACGAGAAACTACATCCCTGTAGTTTTTTCTCGAGGAAATTCAATCCCACACAGCAGCGTTACGGGGTAGGGGACCGTGAACTGTTGGCCATCAAGTGGGCTCTGGAAGAGTGGCGTCAATGGCTCCAGGGCGGCAGCGACCCATTCACCGTCTGGACCGACCACCAGAACCTCACCGTCATCCGCCAGACCAAACAGCTTAACCCCAGGCAGGCGCGGTGGGCTTTATTCTTCGAGCACTTCCACTTCCATCTCTCCTACCGGCCCGGCTCGAAGAATGCCAAAGCGGACGCCATCTCCCGTCAACATCAACGAGACACCACCTCCTCGGAGCCCGCGCCTGTCCTGCCTCCTCACATCATCTTGGCTCCCCTCCAGTGGGGGTTAGAAGAGAGAGTCCGCCAGAGTCACAGTCTGGAACCTCCTCCACCTGAAACCCCCGCTGGGCGACTCTTTGTGCCCGACCATCTCCGCAAAGAAGTCCTCCAGTGGGGGCACGATTCCACATTGGCAGGACATAAGGGGGTCCAGAGGACCATCTCGTTTATCGACAGGGCGTTTTGGTGGAGGACGTTGAGGAGAGACGTACAGGAGTACGTCCAGGCATGTAACATCTGCGCTCGCTCCAAGACCGCCAACTCACCATCTACCGGCGAGCTGCAGCCCCTCCCCATCCCCAAACGCCCCTGGAGTCACATCTCGGTCGATTTCGTCACTGGACTCCCTGACTCGCAGGGCAAGAACACCATCCTGACCATTGTGGATCGTTTCTCGAAGGCTGTGCACCTGGTGGCTCTCACCGGACTCCCCTCTGCCAAGACCACCGCGGAGCTTATACTCGAGCATGTAGTCCGCTTGCATGGGTTTCCCAAGGACATCGTCTCGGACAGAGGGCCCCAGTTCATGGCCAAGTTCTGGCAGGCCTTCTGCCGTCTGGTCGGCACCACCACCAGCCTATCGTCCGGTCACCATCCTCAGACAAACGGCCAGACGGAGCGGGCCAACCAACAACTGGAGCGCTTCCTTCGATGCTTTGCGGGTGAACATCAGTGCTCCTGGGCGCGCTACCTCGTCTGGGCCGAACTATCTAACAACTTACACACATCTTCGGCCACCAATCTAAGCCCTTTCGAGGTATGCTACGGGTACCAACCTCCGGTGTTCTAACATCAAGAACCGGAGGTTGATGTCCCGTCCGCCCAACAGTTGGTCCGCCGGTGCTGGCGGCTTTGGAATCACGCCCGGACTGCCATTCAGAAAGCCAACCAACGCTACACCACTCAACACCGCCGCTGGCACCCTCCGGGACGATTGTTCCACGTCGGTGACAGGGTCTACCTTTCCACCCGCAACATCAACCTGAAGACGGACTCTAAAAAACTCACTCCACGCTTCATCGGACCCTACAAGATCACTCACCGACTAAATCCTGTCACCTTCCGGCTCCAGCTGCCTGCTTCCCTCCGGATCCACCCTGTATTCCATCAATCTCAACTCAAACATGTCTTCTTCTCCCCTCTGTCTCCCCAGGTCACTGCTCCTCCCCCGGTCATCGACGGCGGTCCTGCGTACACCGTCCGGCGGATCCTTGACTCGCGAACCCGTGGCCGTGGCACCCAATACCTCGTTGATTGGGAGGGCTACGGCCCGGAGGAGCGTTCTCGGGTTCCCGGGCGGTTCATCCTGGACCCTACTCTCATCCAGGACTACCGTCGTCGGGTATCCTCCGCTCCGGGACCGTCAGGTGCCGGTCCTGGAACGGGGGGTACTGTCACACGTACCAGATCACGTGAGGTCACGAGGACCCGGAAGTAACTTCACGCAGGTATTTAAGCAGGAAGCAGGTGTTGTTTTGCACCAGACATTGAGTTCATGTGCGACTCCTCGTCAGGTCCCTTCTCCAACTCAACTCACGTGAGTAAACTCTCTGCTCTTTGGAGTGCTTATTTACCTGTCTGTGTGCGTGTGAGAACGCGGATTTCTTGGTGGAAATCCCTACTCCTTATCGGAGCGTTCTCAGACCAAACTGCGTGATTTACCTGCTCACTCGTGCACCTCCGTGTTTGGGTATTCCGTCACGCTACAAGGGGACTCATCTCGAACCTTTCATTTCTTGTCCAGCCTCCGTGACAGCTTCTTCCAATCCAAACCAAACAATTCTCTCCTTCTACTACTACACCTGCCTATATCTAAAGGAGGCATCCTGATTAGAGCCCCTAGAGGACGGTAGTGGAACTACAACCCCACTCAAACCAAAAGTGACAGAACTATGGGCTGTTACAATGTTGAGTTACTGCAAGGAAATGTCTTCTCTGCTGTCTAATGTCTGTGTGCAGGTGACTTGCATGACATTAAATCTGGTGACTTTGTGGTGGTATAAGACCTGAGGGGAATGAGCTGGAAAGCAAAAAGGTGGCTGGGGCTGTTAAAGGTGCTTCTGATCACCCATACGGCTGTGAAAGAAAGAACCACGTGGATTCATGTCAACCACTGCAGAAAAGTCCCATCTACACCCCAAGAGGATGAGCAGATGGAGTAAAGAGATTTGAAGCACATGTCAACAAATGTCAGAGTCCGGTTTAAATACAAAGTGCTTATACTCACATGAAAACAGCCGTAAAAGAGCCTGAACAAGCAAACAATTAATGGTTTGAATGGTATAGAATTTGTGGGGAGAATGGGGATACAGGCTGTGTAATACTGTGTTACCAGTTTTGGCAGGAGGATTGTTACTAGGCCTACCTTTTCAGATTGTATCCAGCTCAGTACAGAGACTGGTGAAAACTAGTATATCCCATTAAATGGTTAAATTTGATCTACATCTTAATAACATGTTTTTGAACATGGGTGAAGATGAGCTAACGATAGTAGAAGTTACAGTGAAATGCATTAAATGACTTAATGAGACAATAATTGGTATTGAAAGTATGGGGCATTTAGTGTTGATGATAAGCCTATGATAATGCTAATCTATACATCTATATATATATTTTTTTGCTTGCAAGAAAACCAGGGCCTGTACCCACAAAACAACCTTAGTATGTTTTCTCTTATTTCACAAATTTAAGAGGGCGATCAAGTATATGAAAATCAGAAATGAGGAATATAAAAGTGATGTGATGACTTAAATTTGCTTTGAGATTTGAAATTGTAAGTGATACTCATGTTTGGTGTCTGTGTAGTGACTGAGGGTCTGACCCATGTCAGGAATGCAATAACAGTGCTTATTCGTTTAGCCCGGCTCACAGATAGTGAATGTGGTGATTTAGGATGATTCTAACCATTATTGTAATCAAACATTTTAAATTAATAGAGTGAGTAGTAATGAATTTATTAAGTAGTTATCAATGAATGATAAAAAGGGGGAAATTGTGAAAGAAAAATTAATTTTACTCATCTATGTGCTTATGGAATATTGTGTAAGGGTCTGCTTTATTTAAACCTGCTAAAAGAATGACATAAGAGAAGGGTGTTAGGGCCCTAAATATAAAGATTTCAGTCTTGGGAGTATGACATAGCAGAATGTATTTATCTGACTCTTACTACGTGTGGAAAGTTACCAGTTAGGAGATATAACTTTGAAGGCTAGGAAAGAGATATAAATTGGAGTGAGCCCTCCCTTCTGGGTCGCACTCTGCAGTAACCTGTGTTTCTGTATGACTGTCTGACCTTCTTTGCAAAGAATAAATTATAAAAGACATTTGACTGACTTTGTCTCTTACTTTGGTGAGAGTCAATTTTATTTTGCCACAACACCCTCAACTTCAAGATTGTCCTATATCTCTGTTTTACCTTTTTAGTTAAGGGTGTTTGATCTTCTGTGCATGTTCACTTTGCAAAGACTGGGTTGGAACTTCTACAGCAATGTAGGATGATTTTGAAATGATTTTTGAAGTTGAGGGAGAAAATACGATTGAAAATACGAGTTTTTCGACATACCCTAAGTGTCTTGAACCAGAATACAGAGTTAAGGCAGAGCAAGACAAGCGCCTGAGATTGAAAAGTATTTAAATTGTATTTTTTAGTGAAAATAACCGATCACTTCACTAGATAAGACCCTTCTTCCTCAGCTGGGATCATTTACAACAGCATTTGGGATAGTTTGAAGCCGCATTTAAACTGCATTTTGGAGGTTTAAACTTGGGGCACCATAGAAGTCCACTATATGGAGAAAAGTCCTGGAATGTTTTCCTCAAAGAACATAATTTCTTTACAACTGAAGAAAGAAAGACATGAACATCTTGGATGACAAGAGGGTGAGTACATTACCGTAAATTTTTGTTCTGGAAGTGGATTTCTCCTTTAATCTCTTTCTTTTTGTTATGCCCCTTATGTTTTATTTCTGTGTTTTGTTCTGTTTTTGGGAAGTGTTGTGTATGTTTCTGTGCAGGATGACATCTGATTGGTTCCTGTCCTCTAACTGGTGCCACACCCTTTATTTTATTTCATTTTATTTTATTTTATTTTATTTTATTTTATTTTATTTTATTTTATAAATAGGGAATTTAGAGGGATAAAGTATTAGTTGCTTTTTGTTTGTTATTTTGGCCTTGTCGGCTCCTGAAGTAATATTCTCCCCACTTCTGTTGTAAAAATTCATTGTTTTCATTAAAAATATTGTTCATTTGCTTTTCAAAACTCCTCCGTGTCCTCTCACTCTTTCATGTTGTGCCTTCACCCTAGACAGGGCGTAACACTTTTAAATGTTAGACTTTTGAATTTTAATTTTCTATTTCTAACTTGTTTTAAATGTAACTTTTGACCTATTTATCTCTATTATCTAACTATCTATTTATGGGTGTTCTTATTTCTTATTTTAACTAATTTTAGGTTTAAATCTTTTCTGGTTTGATTTTTTTTTTTTTTTTTTTTTATGTTTTCAGTAGCTTTGAATGTAATATTCAACCGGATAGTTCAACTCACAAAACAGGAAATATATACCCAAAATAACAACATATAACTCAAGTTCCAAACTTTCAGACAATAAACCACTTATCTTTAAACTAAAACAATACAACGCAATAAACAGCGATGAAATACAATACAACTGTTAATATAGGTTCAGACAACTGTCAAACAGTTCAGTAATCAATAACTCCAAAAATATATATATATTTTTTTCCCCCAAATATATGTTAATATAAAAGTTTTGATGATAAGGGGTTCAAATAGAAGTTCAGGCCTACTGTCCCGTTGACAAAGAAACGCAGACAATGTTCAGCTGAAAAGGTAAGAAAATCTGGAGTCAGTTTGTTCTTTCATCCAGCAGTTTTTTTTTCTTTCGCGTCCCAAGCAATTAAGCAGTGACGTCGCTGAAATTCCTCCGCATTCAACTTATATACTGAGTTATATACTACTTATATAACTTCTATAAAGATTAGATGGGTGGAAGTGACAAACGCAGTCCGTGTCATCACTGCATCCACAATGAAAATATTTGAAAAGAACTTAATATCAGTGATGAGAAACAAAATTAGTTCTGAACGATCAATATCGATGTCGTACTAGACCAGGGGTCTCAAACTCTGTTCCTGGAGGGCCGCAGCCCTGGAAAGTTCATCCCCTTGCTTCTTTCTCTTTCAACTGATAGGTCGGTAGTGAACTCCACTCTGTTATCTTAAAGGCAGAGTAACATTCAACTATACACATTTCTTACATTCACAAATCAGAAAACAAACAAACAAACAAACAAACAACAACAACACCACCAACAAACTTTTAAATCATCATCATAAAAAAAAGTTTTACTTCAGACCTCAGAATTCTTAATATATATCCATTTGTTTGTTTTCTGTAAGACAGAAAGAATACTGAACTACAGTTACTTCACAAAAAGGTATTAAAGGCATGACAAGCACAGTGATTACTGTGCTTTACAAACAGTCTACAGTAAGACAGTTATTGTGGTAACATAATGGTAAGTGTTGTTACTGTGATACTGTAACTATAAATACCACAGTATAACTATGGTTACTGAGGTAAACCCATAGTAAATGTTGTGGTTATTGTGCTTTAACTAATACCACATTAAAAGTACAGTCACTGTGGTAAAACCATGGAAAGTGTTGTGTTACTGTGCTTTAACTACAAATATCAAATAAAAACACAGTTACTGTGGTAAAAGCATGGTAAGTGCTGTGCTCTAAATGCAAAGAGTAGACAGTAAACCCAGTTACTATTGTAAAAGCAGAAGTGTTGTGGTTGCCAACTTTAACTACAAATACCAGAGTAAAACTACAGTTTTGGTGGGTGACACATGGTATATGTTGTAGTTGTTGTGCATTGACTACACATGACATGGTCGAATAACAGTTACTATGGTAAAAAAAAAATATGGTAAATGTGTGGACTGTTTACATGATCATGCTTATCGCGCAATACTTGGTTGATTTGTTGTGCTGTCATTAGTGTTGCTTTTGTCAACGAAAATTATGACTAAATATCGTCGTCAACGAACCTTTATCAGGTGACAAAAACGAGACGAGAGGCAACGTAAATGCTGGTCGTGTGACGGTGACTATAATTAAATGTATAATGCAATATTGTTGACGAATAAAAACGAGACTAAATGTGGTTTACAAAATAAAAACTATGCTAAAATGTCTCTTCATTTACGTTGACCAAAACGAGACGAACATTACAACGTTATTTCGTTTTGTTTAGTTGCGTTATTAGGGGTTCGAGCGCGTAGCGCTGTAACCCTATTGTAATTGTTAGGATTTTTAGGGGTTCGAGCGCGTAGCGCTGAAACCCTATTGTAATTGTTAGGATTTTTTTTATTAGGGGTTCGAGCGCGTAGCGCTGAAACCCTATTGTAATTGTTAGGATTTTTTTAGGGGTTCGAGCGCGTAGCGCTGAAACCCTACTGTAATTGTTAGGATTTTTTTTATTAGGGGTTCGAGCGCGTAGCGCTGAAACCCTATTGTAATTGTTAAGATTTTTAGGGGTTCGAGCGCGCAGCGCTGAAACCCTATTGTAATTGTTAAGATTTTTTTTATTATTATTATTATTCCGCGCTAAAACTGATCGTGCAGCCCAAACCGTAAGGCCTAGAGAGCTGAAACTTGGTGAGAAGGTAGTAGTCCTCCTTGCTACTCAGGCGCAAAGAACCGGCCCAATCGGCCTAAAGGTGGCGCTACAGCGCAAAAAACTAACTTTTTTCGCATTTTTGGCCGTAGCTCGTACATTTTTTGTCGTAGACTCAAAAACTTTACATCGTTGCGATCCTTGGGTCAATACGCACAAAAGTGTACAGCACAGATTTTTCGTACGAAGCCCGGTTTTTCCGCAAAATGGCGTTATGTCCGAAACCTACTTTTACGAACTAGTCCTAGGTTTTTCGCCCGATCGGAACCAAACCAGTGCAGAAATGTTCTCTGGACACTGAATATCAATAATTATAAAAAAAAAGTTAAAATTTTGACTCACGGTCGAATAGGAATGCCAAAACGTTCTATGCTAACGTTAGCAAATTCTTACATTTGGCTATAACTTTTGAATGGAATGAGATATCTTCACCAAACTCGGTACACATGTGTATAAGCTCAATCTTTGGTCAAATAAAAAAAATTGCACAGCTCTGCCACTTGGTGGCGCTATAAGCCTGAAAAAACATGAAAATGACTATAACTATGCAATTGTTAGTCCGATCGACTTGAAAATTGGTATGCAGTGTCTTTGTCCAATGGGCCATAAGGGTCTATGAGGACATTGGCGTATCTCAAAAAACATGGCCGCCATCGGCCAATGAAGTTTGAGCACCTATTAGACATGGTTAACGGAGGCCGATCGGAACGAAACTCACTGGGCATGTTCGACTCATGGCCCTAAAGGTCTGTAAGAATTTTGAAAGAAATCGGCCACTAGTTGGCGCTAACGAGTTTTATGCCTCTGTAATCACGTGGTGTTTCACACATCCACACAATATGCATATCATTTGATAGATCTCTTCATGATGAACAACTTTGCCTCAAGAACCATTGCTGTCAATCAAACTGTTCATTAATTATTCACAAATATGTGAAAAACCTACTTTTGCGAACTAGTCCTAGGTTTTTTGCTCAATCTCGATCAAACCACTGCAGTAATATTCTCTGGACTCTCTAGATCAATAATTATCAAAAAAATGTTGAATTTTGTCCTTTGGTTAGCTATAACTGGGTTAATTTACAAAAGGGGTGTGGCCACATATAACCAAAAGCCTATAAAACCAAAACAAAAACTCAAAACTTTACAAAAATTGGAGAAAACATGTGTGAGATGATTCTTAACAAGCATGAAAAGTTTCATGGAGATCGGAGCATAGGTGGCGCTATAACAGCTAAAAAGGCTTCAAAAACAAAATTTCTATGGTAAATGGCCTCAGATTGTAAAAAAATGCTCATCTATTCACACAAACACAAGATCTTACACTTACATTTGTATGATATATCCCCTCATTTTGAACAACTTTGCATACCACCTAAAAGGCCTAAATGCTCGAACCCCGGTAATTGCTGCTTGCAGCTATATTTAGGGGTTCGAGCGCGTAGCACTGAAACCCTATTGTAATTTTTAGGATTTTTTTTATTATTAGGGGTTCGAGCGCGTAGCGCTGAAACCCTATTGTAATTGTTAGGATTTTTTTAGGGGTTCGAGCGCGTAGCGCTGAAACCCTATTGCAATTGTTAGGATTTTTAGGGGTTTGAGCGCGTAGCGCTGAAACCCTATTGTAATTGTTAGGATTTTTAGGGGTTCGAGCGCGTAGCGCTGAAACCCTATTGTAATTGTTAGGAATTTTTTTATTATTATTATTATTATTCCACGCTAAAACTGATCGTGCAGCCCAAACCGTAAGGCCTAGAGAGCTGAAACTTGGTCAGAAGGTAGTAGTCCTCCTCGCTACTCAGGCGCAAAGAACCGGCCCAATCGGCCAATAGGTGGCGCTACAGCGATCAAAAACGCGAAAGTGCTCATAACTCCTAAACCGCTTGTCGTAGACTCAAAAATTTTACATTTTTGGAATCCTTGGGACAATACAAATTGAAAAATCCCCCTGTGATTTGGGGTCCTGGAGGCCCCGTTTTTCCACAATTGTTAATTATGTCCAAAACCTACTTTTGCGAACTAGTCCTAGGTTTTTCGCCCGATCGGAACCAAACCAGTGCAGAAATATTCTCTGAACAGTGAAACCCAATAATTATTAAAAAAATGTCAAATTTTGACTCATCGTTGCGAAAGGGCCCCAAAAAGTTTGTCAGGTGGAGGGCCATTTTTACTAAAATGGCTATAACTCATGAACCAAATGAGATATCTTCACCAAACTTGGGAAACATATGTACGAGCTCGATCTTTGGTCAAATAAAAAAAATTGCACAGTTCTACCACTTGGTGGCGCTATAAGCCTGAAAAAACATAAAAATGACTATAACTATGCAATCGTTGGTCCGATCGACTTGAAAATTGGTATGCAGTGTCTCTGTCCAATGTGCCATAAGGGTCTATGAGGACATTGGCATATCTCAAAAAACATGGCCGCCATTGGCCAATGAAGTTTGAGCACCTATTAGACAAGGTTAACGGAGGCCGATTGGAACGAAACTCACTGGGCATGTTTGACTCATTGCCCTAAAGGTCTGTAAGAATTTTGAAAGAAATCGGCCACTAGTTGGCGCTAACGAGTTTTATGGCTCTGTAATCACGTGGTGTTTCACACATCCACACAATATGCATATCATTTGATAGATCTCCACATGATGAACAACTTTGCCTCAAGAACCATTGCTGTCAATCAAACCGTTCATTAATTATTCACATATATGTGAAAAACCTACTTTTGCGAACTAGTCCTAGGTTTTTCACTCAATCTCGATCAAACCACTGCAGCGCAGTTCTCCAGACTCTCTAGATCAATAATTATCAAAAAAATGTTGAATTTTGTCCTTTGCTTAGCTATAACGGGGTCATTTAGAAAAGGGGCGTGGCCACATATATCCAAAAGCCTATAAAACCTAAACAAAAGATCAAAACTTTACAAAAGTTGGTGAGAACATGTGTCAGATGACTCTTAAGAAGCATGCAAAGTTTCGTGAAGATCGGACCATATGTGGCGCTATAACAGTTAAAAAGGCTTCAAAAACACAAGCTGTGTATGGTAATTGGCTTCAAATGGAAAAATAAATGCTAGTATATTCACATAAACACTAGATCTTCATATCATCTGATAGATCTCCTCATGATGAACAACTTTGCCTCAAGAACCATTGCTGTCATTCAAGTCGTTCATTAATCATTCACAAATATGTTAAAAACCTACTTTTGCGAATTAGTCCTAGGTTTTTCGCTTAATCTCGATCAAACCACTGCAGTAATATTCTCTGGACTCTCTAGATCAATAATTATCAAAAAAATGTTGAATTTTGTCCTTCGGTTAGCTATAACGGGGTTATTTACAAAAGGGGCGTGGCCACATATACCCAAAAGCCTATCAAACCTAAACAAAAACTCAAAACTTTACGAAAATTGGTGAGAACATGTGTCAGATGATTCTTAACAAGCATGCAAAGTTTCGTGAAGATCGGACCATAGGTGGCGCTATAACAGTTAAAAAGGCTTCAAAAACACAAGCTGTGTATAGTAAATGGCTTCAAATGGTAAAATAAATGCTCATATATTCACACAAACACTAGATCTTCATATCATTTGATAGATCTCCTAATGATGAACAACTTTGACTCTTGGACCATTAATGTCAATCCAACTGTTCTTTAAATATTTCATATTATTTAAAAAACCTACTTTTGGGAACTACTTCTAGGTGTTTAACTCAAAATCAATAAAACCACTGCAGTAAAATTGCCTGGACTCTCTAGATAAACATTTATCAAAAAAAAAATGTTAAACATTTGCATTTAGATAGCCATTTAGTAGGGGTGTGACGAGACACTAATCCCATGAGACGAGACGAGACATGAGATTGGGTTCACGAGAACGAGACGAGACGAGATTTTTAAACTTTTCTTAAGAAATCCTCAATGATGAAATATATAGGGAAAATAGTCTTTTATTCAACTGAAAAACACAAAATGCAAAAAAAATTAAGGTGCATTTTGAACTTTATGAAATTAAACTTCAATTTTAATGAACAATATGCAGTAATAAACAATATTTAAACAAGAGCTTCATGATTCTGGATAAATTGAGAATCCTAGTTGTTTTTTATAAATGGGAGATTACGATTCTCTCACGATTCTGGAGAAAAAAAGATTAGAAAACTAAACAAAATAACAATTTAGAACTAGTGGTTCTGAAAAACTGTTCATTGCCTAAGTCTTTTAAAAACATATATTCTTTTAAACAAAATAAAATAAAAAAAAAAAACATTCAATAAAGGAGACAGTGTCTCACTTCATTAAGACTTGTTTGACTATTGAAATCTCATGAATGAATGATTCAATGACATACTTTTTTTTAAAAACGGGCAGTTGTCGCCACCTCCTGGCGGAAGAGGATAAGCATTACAATAGATACACGTGTTAAAATACTTTCATTTTTGATCGCTGCTGTAGACAATAAGTGTTTATACCCAAACTATAAACATTTATCGCAGTACTTCTATTATTTAAATATCTGTAACACAGAAATAATGATTATAATGTGGTTGAAAAGACTGTTTGTGTTGCTCTTTCTGCGTTTCACATTTACTCCGACCTTCTGATTCATTAACATGGGCATCGACAAAACCTGCTTCTCACGCTCCACTGACACTGGCGATGTGAAACAGTCCTAATAGACATAGATAACTCGTTGTCATTTAGGAATAAGATCGCGTGGGTGTTTGAATGGACACCTCAATATTTTAAGGATTAATAGTGCAGCTCTAATGTAAACATGGCAAAATGTTGTGGGAGGATACTGTCACGAGATCTCGCGAAATCCGACTGGTCTCGTCACATCCCTACCATTTAGATAGCCACTTAATAATAAGATCATGATCTACTGTACCCGAGTCTCTAAAACCTAAAAGAAAAGAAAATTTCACAAACCTAAGTCAAATCATCATCATATGATTCTAAACAAGCCTGCATTTTAAAGACATCAGGCAAAAAAAAGGCAATGTAACAGTTATAAAGCTTAAAAACAATGCATCTCTTTAAAATGTCAGTAGAAGACCACTAATGGCTCATTGAAATGACAGTGCTATTCACAGATTGTTTTCCATTCATTTCAATTCATACATAGAGTAAATCACTGTTATAACATTTCAAATCACATTTAGTCAAAGTTTAACACTTCATTTAAACACTTCATTTAAAATAGTCTTCAAAAAACAACATTTCTATAGCAATTAGCCTTAAATTGCTAAAAAAAAAATATGCTCATATATTTTCACAAACACTAGCACTAGGCAATGTAACAGTTATAAAGCTTAAAAACAATAGATCTGTCTTTAATGCCATGAAATTGCAACTATAACCACTAGATGTCAGTAGAAGACCACTAATGGCTCATTGAAATGAGTAGAACAGTGTTTTCATGGTTTGTTTTCAATTAATTTCAATTCATGCATAGACTAAATCACTGTCATAACATTTCAAGTCACGTTTAGTCAAAGTTTAACACTTCATTTATACAGATGTATCATATTTGACAATAATACAAGATTATGATTACAGCGAAACCTGAAAATGATGTATAAAATCTTAAAAAGACAAGACTTGAACTAAACATTTTGTCACCTACCATTTATTACACAAATCTCTTATGTGCAACAAAATGTGTGTGTGTGTGTGTAGTAATGCTTAATGAACATTAATATAACAGTTTAACTATTTAATTTCTGTGTTTGTGTGTTTGTGAGCGTTTTCTCCATCATGGATGTGTTTTAGTGTGTGTTTAGCCATAAATTTTGGGTTGGACTACATCTTAACTCCAGACAGCCTTATTTGCTCGAACCCCGGTAATTGCTGCTTGCAGCTATATTTAGGGGTTTGAGCACGTAGTGCTGAAACCCTATTGTAATTGTAAGGATTTTTATTATTATTATTATTATTATTAGGGGTTCGAGCGCGTAGCGCTGAAACCCTATTGTAATTGTTAGGATTTTTTTTATTATTATTATTATTCCGCGCTAAAACTGATCGTGCAGCCCAAACCGTAAGGCCTAGAGAGCTGAAACTTGGTCAGAAGGTAGTAGTCCTCCTCGCTACTCAGGCGCAAAGAACCGGCCCAATCGGCCTAAAGGTGGCGCTACAGCGCAAAAAACTAACTTTTTTCGCATTTTTGGCCGTAGCTCGTACATTTTTTGTCGCAGACTCAAAAACTTTACATCGTTGCGATCCTTGGGTCAATACGCACAAAAGTGAATGGCGCAGATTTTTCGTACGAAGCCCGGTTTTTCCGCAAAATGGCCAAATGTCCGAAACCTACTTTTGCAAACTAGTCCTAGGTTTTTCGCCCGATCGGAACCAAACCAGTGCAGAAATGTTCTCTGGACAGTGAATATCAATAATTATCAAAAAAAAGTTGAAATTTTGACTCACGGTCGAATAGGAATGCCAAAACGTTCTATGCTAACGTTAGCAAATTCTTACATTTGGCTATAACTTTTGAATGGAATGAGATATCTACACCAAACTAGGTACACATGTGTATAAGCTCAATCTTTGGTCAAATAAAAAATATTGCACAGCTCTGCCACTTGGTGGCGCTATAAGCCTGAAAAAACATATTATTGGCTATAAATACACCGCTGTTAGTCCGATTGACTTGAAAATTGGTATGCAGTCTCTTGGACCAAAGGGGCACAAGTGTCTATGAGGACATTGGCGTATCTCAAAAAACATGGCCACCATCGGCCAATGAAGTTTGAGCACCCATTAGACAAGGTTAACGGAGGTCGATCGGAACGAAACTCACTGGGCATGTTCGACTCATGGCCCTAAAGGTCTGTAAGAATTTTGAAAGAAATCGGCCACTAGTTGGCGCTAATGAGTTTTTTGGCTCTGTAATCACGTGGTGTTTCACACATACACACAATATGCATATCATTTGATAGATCTCCTCATGAGTAACAACTTTGCCTGAAGAACCATTGCTGTCAATCAAACTGTTCATTAATTATTCACAAATATGTTAAAAACCTACTTTTGCAAACTAGTCCTAGGTTTTTTGCTCAATCTCGATCAAACCACTGCAGTAATGTTCTCTGGACTCTCTAGATCGATAATTATCAAAAAAATGTGGAATTTTGTCCTTTGGTTAGCTATAACTGGGTTAATTTACAAAAGGGGTGTGGCCACATATACCCAAAAGCCTATAAAACCAAAACGAAAGCTCAAAAATTTACAAAAATTGGTGAAAACATGTGTCAGATGATTCTTAACAAGCATGCAAAGTTTCTTGGAGATCGGAGCATAGGTGGCGTTATAACAGCTAAAAAGGCTTCAAAAACAAAATTTCTATGGTAAATGGCCTCAAATTGTTAAAAAATGCTCATCTATTCACACAAACACTAGATCTTACACTTACATCTGTATGATATATCCCCTCATTCTAAACAACTTTGTATACCACCTTAAAGGCCTTAATGCTCGAACCCCGGTAATTGCTGCTTGCAGCTATATTTAGGGGTTCGAGCGCGTAGCGCTGAAACCCTATTGTAATTGTTAAGATTTTTTTTATTATTATTATTATTCCGCGCTAAAACTGATCGTGCAGCCCAAACCGTAAGGCCTAGAGAGCTGAAACTTGGTCAGAAGGTAGTAGTCCTCCTCGCTACTCAGGCGCAAAGAACCGGCCAAATCGGCCCAAAGGTGGCGCTACAGCGCAAAAAACTAACTTTTTTCGCATTTTTGGCCCTAGCTCGTACATTTTTTGTCGTAGACTCAAAAACTTTACATCGTTGCGATCCTTGGGTCAATACGCACAAAAGTGACTGGCACAGATTTTTCGTACGAAGCCCGGTTTTTCCGCAAAATGGCGTTATGTCCGAAACCTACTTTTACGAACTAGTCCTAGGTTTTTCGCCCGATCGGAACCAAACCAGTGCAGAAATGTTCTCTGGACACTGAATATCAATAATTATCAAAAAAAAGTTGAAATTTTGACTCACGGTCGAATAGGAATGCCAAAATGTTCTATGCTAACGTTAGCAAATTCTTACATTTGGCTATAACTTTTGAATGGAATGAGATATCTTCACCAAACTCGGTACACATGTGTATAAGCTCAATCTTTGGTCAAATAACAAAAATTGCACAGCTCTGCCACTTGGGGGCGCTATAAGGTGGAAAAAACATAAAAATGACTTTAGCTATGCAATCGTTGGTCCGATCGACCTGAAAATTGGTATGCAGTGTCTCTGTCCAATGTGCCATAAGGGTCTATGAGGACATTGGCGTATCTCAAAAAACATGGCCGCCATCGGCCAATGAAGTTTGAGCACCCATTAGACAAGGTTAACGGAGGTCGATCGGAACGAAACTCACTGGGCATGTTCGACTCATGGCCCTAAAGGTCTGTAAGAATTTTGAAAGAAATCGGCCACTAGTTGGCGCTAACGAGTTTTTTGGCTCTGTAATCACGTGGTGTTTTACACATCCACACAATATGCATATCATTTGATAGATCTCCACATGATGAACAACTTTGCCTCAAGAACCATTGCTGTCAATCAAACCGTTCATTAATTATTCACATATATGTGAAAAACCTACTTTTGCGAACTAGTCCTAGGTTTTTCACTCAATCTCGATCAAACCACTGCAGCGCAGTTCTCCAGACTCTCTAGATCAATAATTATCAAAAAAAATGTTGAATTTTGTCCTTTGCTTAGCTATAACGGGGTCATTTAGAAAAGGGGCGTGGCCACATATATCCAAAAGCCTATAAAACCTAAACAAAAGATCAAAACTTTACAAAAGTTGGTGAGAACATGTGTCAGATGACTCTTAAGAAGCATGCAAAGTTTCGTGAAGATCGGACCATAGGTGGCGCTATAACAGTTAAAAAGGCTTCAAAAACACAAGCTGTGTGTGGTAATTGGCTTCAAATGGAAAAATAAATGCTAGTATATTCAGATAAACACTAGATCTTCATATCATCTGATAGATCTCCTCATGATGAACAACTTTGCCTCAAGAACCATTGCTGTCATTCAAGTCGCTCATTAATCATTCACAAATATGTTAAAAACCTACTTTTGCGAACTAGTCCTAGGTTTTTCGCTTAATCTCGATCAAACCACTGCAGTAATATTCTCTGGACTCTCTAGATCAATAATTATCAAAAAAATGTTGAATTTTGTCCTTCGGTTAGCTATAACGGGGTTATTTACAAAAGGGGCGTGGCCACATATACCCAAAAGCCTATCAAACCTAAACAAAAACTCAAAACTTTACGAAAATTGGTGAGAACATGTGTCAGATGATTCTTAACAAGCATGCAAAGTTTCGTGAAGATCGGACCATAGGTGGCGCTATAACAGTTAAAAAGGCTTCAAAAACACAAGCTGTGTATAGTAAATGGCTTCAAATGGTAAAATAAATGCTCATATATTCACACAAACACTAGATCTTCATATCATTTGATAGATCTCCTAATGATGAACAAGTTTGACTCTTGGACCATTAATGTCAATCCAACTGTTCTTTAAATATTTCATATTATTTGAAAAACCTACTTTTGTGAACTAGTTCTAGGTGTTTAACTTAAAATCAATAAAACCACTGCAGTAAAATTGCCTGGACTCTCTAGATAAACATTTACCAAAAAAAAAAAAGTTAAACATTTGCATTTAGATTTAACCATTTAGCCATTTAGTAGGGGTGTGACGAGACACTAATCCCATGAGACGAGACGAGACAAGAGATTGGGTTCACGAGAACGAGACGAGAGGAGATTTTTAAACTTTTCTTAAGAAATCCTCAATGATGAAATATATAGGGAAAATAGTCTTTTATTCAACTGAAAAACACAAAATGCAAAAAAAAATTAAGGTGCATTTTGAACTTTATGAAATTAAACTTCAATTTTAATGAATAATATGCAGTAATAAACAACATTTAAACAAGAGCTTCATGATTCTGGATAAATTGAAAATCCTAGTTGCTTTTTATAAGTTGGAGATTATGATTCTCTCACGATTCTGGAGAAAAAAAAGATTAGGAAAGTAAACAAAATAACAATTTACTAGTGGTTCTGACAAACTGTTCATTGCTTAAGTCTTTTAAAAACACATATTCATTTAAACAAAAAAAAAAAAAAAAAAAAACATTCAATAAAGGAGACAGTGTCTCACTTCATTAAGACTTGTTTGACTATTGAAATCTCCTGAATGAATTATTCAATGACATACTTTTTTTTTAAACGGGCAGTTGTCGCCACCTCCTGGCGGAAGAGGATAAGCGTTACAATAGATACACGTGTTAAAATACTTTCATTTTGATCGCTACTGTAGACAATAAGTGTTTATACCCAAACTATAAACTTTTATCCCAGTACTTCTATTATTTAAATATTTGTAACACAGAAATAATGATTATAATGTGGTTGAAAAGACTGTTTGTGTTGCTCTTTCTGCTTTCACATTTACTCCGACCTTCTGATTCATTAATATGGGCAGCGACAAAACCTGCTTCTCACGCTCCACTGACACTGGCGATGTGAAACAGTCCTAATAGACATAGATAACTCGTTGTCATTTAGGAATAAGATCGCGTGGGTGTTTGAATCGACACCTCAATATTTTAAGGATTAATAGTGCAGCTCTAATGTAAACATGGCAAAATGTTGTGGGAGGATACTGTCACGAGATCTCGCGAAATCCGACTGGTCTGGTCACATCCCTACCATTTAGATAGCCACTTAATAATAAGATCACGATCTACTGTACCCGAGTCTATAAAACCTAAAAGAAAAGAAAATTTCACAAACCTAAGTCAAATCATCATCATACGATTCTAAACAAGCCTGCATTTTAAAGACATCAGGCAAAAAAAGGCAATGTAACAGTTATAAAGCTTAAAAACAATGCATCTCTTTAAAATGTCAGTAGAAGACCACTAATGGCTCATTGAAATGAACAGTGCTATTCACAGATTGTTTTCCATTCATTTCAATTCATACATAGAGTAAATCACTGTTATAACATTTCAAATCACATTTAGTCAAAGTTTAACACTTCATTTAAACACTTCATTTAAAATAGTCTTCAAAAAACAACATTTCTATAGCAATTAGCCTTAAATTGCTAAAAAAAAAATATGCTCATATATTTTCACAAACACTAGCACTAGGCAATGTAACAGTTATAAAGCTTAAAAACAATAGATCTGTCTTTAATGCCATGAAATTGCAACTATAACCACTAGATGTCAGTAGAAGACCACTAATGGCTCATTGAAATGAGTAGAACAGTGTTTTCATGGTTTGTTTTCAATTAATTTCAATTCATGCATAGACTAAATCACTGTCATAACATTTCAAGTCACGTTTAGTCAAAGTTTAACACTTCATTTATACAGATGTATCATATTTGACAATAATACAAGATTATGATTACAGCGAAACCTGAAAATGATGTATAAAATCTTAAAAAGACAAGACTTGAACTAAACATTTTGTCACCTACCATTTATTACACAAATCTCTTATGTGCAACAAAATGTGTGTGTGTGTGTGTAGTAATGCTTAATGAACATTAATATAACAGTTTAACTATTTAATTTCTGTGTTTGTGTGTTTGTGAGCGTTTTCTCCATCATGGATGTGTTTTAGTGTGTGTTTAGCCATAAATTTTGGGTTGGACTACATCTTAACTCCAGACAGCCTTATTTGCTCGAACCCCGGTAATTGCTGCTTGCAGCTATATTTAGGGGTTTGAGCACGTAGTGCTGAAACCCTATTGTAATTGTAAGGATTTTTATTATTATTATTATTATTATTAGGGGTTCGAGCGCGTAGCGCTGAAACCCTATTGTAATTGTTAGGATTTTTTTTATTATTATTATTATTCCGCGCTAAAACTGATCGTGCAGCCCAAACCGTAAGGCCTAGAGAGCTGAAACTTGGTCAGAAGGTAGTAGTCCTCCTCGCTACTCAGGCGCAAAGAACCGGCCCAATCGGCCTAAAGGTGGCGCTACAGCGCAAAAAACTAACTTTTTTCGCATTTTTGGCCGTAGCTCGTACATTTTTTGTCGCAGACTCAAAAACTTTACATCGTTGCGATCCTTGGGTCAATACGCACAAAAGTGAATGGCGCAGATTTTTCGTACGAAGCCCGGTTTTTTCCGCAAAATGGCCAAATGTCCGAAACCTACTTTTGCAAACTAGTCCTAGGTTTTTCGCCCGATCGGAACCAAACCAGTGCAGAAATGTTCTCTGGACAGTGAATATCAATAATTATCAAAAAAAAGTTGAAATTTTGACTCACGGTCGAATAGGAATGCCAAAACGTTCTATGCTAACGTTAGCAAATTCTTACATTTGGCTATAACTTTTGAATGGAATGAGATATCTACACCAAACTAGGTACACATGTGTATAAGCTCAATCTTTGGTCAAATAAAAAATATTGCACAGCTCTGCCACTTGGTGGCGCTATAAGCCTGAAAAAACATATTATTGGCTATAAATACACCGCTGTTAGTCCGATTGACTTGAAAATTGGTATGCAGTCTCTTGGACCAAAGGGGCACAAGTGTCTATGAGGACATTGGCGTATCTCAAAAAACATGGCCACCATCGGCCAATGAAGTTTGAGCACCCATTAGACAAGGTTAACGGAGGTCGATCGGAACGAAACTCACTGGGCATGTTCGACTCATGGCCCTAAAGGTCTGTAAGAATTTTGAAAGAAATCGGCCACTAGTTGGCGCTAATGAGTTTTTTGGCTCTGTAATCACGTGGTGTTTCACACATACACACAATATGCATATCATTTGATAGATCTCCTCATGAGTAACAACTTTGCCTGAAGAACCATTGCTGTCAATCAAACTGTTCATTAATTATTCACAAATATGTTAAAAACCTACTTTTGCAAACTAGTCCTAGGTTTTTTGCTCAATCTCGATCAAACCACTGCAGTAATGTTCTCTGGACTCTCTAGATCGATAATTATCAAAAAAATGTGGAATTTTGTCCTTTGGTTAGCTATAACTGGGTTAATTTACAAAAGGGGTGTGGCCACATATACCCAAAAGCCTATAAAACCAAAACGAAAGCTCAAAAATTTACAAAAATTGGTGAAAACATGTGTCAGATGATTCTTAACAAGCATGCAAAGTTTCTTGGAGATCGGAGCATAGGTGGCGTTATAACAGCTAAAAAGGCTTCAAAAACAAAATTTCTATGGTAAATGGCCTCAAATTGTTAAAAAATGCTCATCTATTCACACAAACACTAGATCTTACACTTACATCTGTATGATATATCCCCTCATTCTAAACAACTTTGTATACCACCTTAAAGGCCTTAATGCTCGAACCCCGGTAATTGCTGCTTGCAGCTATATTTAGGGGTTCGAGCGCGTAGCGCTGAAACCCTATTGTAATTGTTAAGATTTTTTTTATTATTATTATTATTCCGCGCTAAAACTGATCGTGCAGCCCAAACCGTAAGGCCTAGAGAGCTGAAACTTGGTCAGAAGGTAGTAGTCCTCCTCGCTACTCAGGCGCAAAGAACCGGCCAAATCGGCCCAAAGGTGGCGCTACAGCGCAAAAAACTAACTTTTTTCGCATTTTTGGCCCTAGCTCGTACATTTTTTGTCGTAGACTCAAAAACTTTACATCGTTGCGATCCTTGGGTCAATACGCACAAAAGTGCACTGGCACAGATTTTTCGTACGAAGCCCGGTTTTTCCGCAAAATGGCGTTATGTCCGAAACCTACTTTTACGAACTAGTCCTAGGTTTTTCGCCCGATCGGAACCAAACCAGTGCAGAAATGTTCTCTGGACACTGAATATCAATAATTATCAAAAAAAAGTTGAAATTTTGACTCACGGTCGAATAGGAATGCCAAAATGTTCTATGCTAACGTTAGCAAATTCTTACATTTGGCTATAACTTTTGAATGGAATGAGATATCTTCACCAAACTCGGTACACATGTGTATAAGCTCAATCTTTGGTCAAATAACAAAAATTGCACAGCTCTGCCACTTGGGGGCGCTATAAGGTGGAAAAAACATAAAAATGACTTTAGCTATGCAATCGTTGGTCCGATCGACCTGAAAATTGGTATGCAGTGTCTCTGTCCAATGTGCCATAAGGGTCTATGAGGACATTGGCGTATCTCAAAAAACATGGCCGCCATCGGCCAATGAAGTTTGAGCACCCATTAGACAAGGTTAACGGAGGTCGATCGGAACGAAACTCACTGGGCATGTTCAACTCATGGCCCTAAAGGTCTGTAAGAATTTTGAAAGAAATCGGCCACTAGTTGGCGCTAACGAGTTTTTTGGCTCTGTAATCACGTGGTGTTTTACACATCCACACAATATGCATACCATTTGATAGATCTCCTCATGATGAACAACTTTGCCTCAAGAACCATTGCTGTCAATCAAATCGTTCATTAAATATTCACAAATATGTGAAAAACCTACTTTTGCGAACTAGTCCTAGGTTTTTTGCTCAATCTCGATCAAACCAATGCAGTAACATTCTCTGGACTCTCTAGATCAATAATTATCAAAAAAATTTTGAATTTTGTCCTTCGGTTAGCTATAACCAGGTTAATTTACAAAAGGGGTGTGGCCACATATACCCAAAAGCCTATAAAACCAAAACGAAAACTCAAAACTTTACGAAAATTGGTGAAAAAATGTGTCAGATGATTCTTAACAAGCATGCAAAGTTTCATGGAGATCGGAGCATAGGTGGCGCTATAACAGCTAAAAAGGCTTCAAAAACAAAATTTCTATGGTAAATGGCCTCAGATTGTTAAAAAATGCTCATCTATTCACACAAACACAAGATCTTACACTTACATTTGTATGATATATCCCCTCATTCTGAGCAACTTTGCATACCACCTAAAAGGCCTTAATGCTCGAACCCCGGTAATTGCTGCTTGCAGCTATATTTAGGGGTTCGAGCACGCAGTGCTGAAACCCTATTGTAATTGTTAGGATTTTTTTTATTATTATTATTATTATTCTTCCCTAAAACTGAATGTGCAGCCCAAACCGTAAGGCCTAGAGAGCTGAAACTTGGTCAGATGGTAGTAGTCCTCCTCGCTACTCAGATACAAAGACTCAGCCAAATCGGCCTATAGGTGGCGCTACAGCAATCAAAAACACGAAAGTGCTCATAACTCCTAAACCGCTTGCCGTAGACTCAAAAATTTTACATTTTTGGAATCCTTGGGTCAATACAAATTGAAAAATCCCCCTGTGATTTGGGGTCCTGGAGGCCCCGTTTTTCCGCAAATTTTAATTATGTCCAAAACCTACTTTTGCGAACTAGTCCTAGGTTTTTCGCCCGATCGGAACCAAACCACTGCTGAAATATTCTCTGGACAGTGAATACCAATAATTATCAAAAAAATTTCAAAATTCGACTCATCATTGCGAAAGGGCCCCAAAAAGTTTGTCAGGTGGAGGGCCATTTTTACTAAAATGGCTATAACTCATGAACCAAATGAGATATCTTCACCAAACTTGGGAAACTTATGTATGAGCTCAATCTTTGGTCAAATAAAAAAAAATTGCACAGTTATACCACTTGGTGGCGCTATAAGCCTGAAAAAACAGAAAAATGACTATAACTATGCAATCGTTGGTCCGATCGACTTGAAAATTGGTATGCAGTGTCTCTGTCCAATGTGCCATAAGGGTCTATGAGGACATTGGCGTATCTCAAAAAACATGGCCGCCATTGGCCAATGAAATTTGAGCACCTATTAGACAAGGTTAACGGAGGTCGATCGGAACGAAACTCACTGGGCATGTTCGACTCATGGCCCTAAAGGTCTGTAAGAATTTTGAAACAAATCGGCCACTAGTTGGCGCTAACGAGTTTTTTGCCTCTGTAATCACGTGGTGTTTCACACATCCACACAATATGCATATCATTTGATAGATCTCCTCATGATGAACAACTTTGGCTCAAGAACCATTGCTGTCAATCAAACCGTTCATTAATTATTCACAAATATGTGAAAAACCTACTTTTGCGAACTAGTCCTAGGTTTTTTGCTCAATCTCGATCAAACCACTGCAGTAATATTCTCTGGACACTCTAGATCAATAATTATCAAAAAAATGTTGAATTTTGTCCTTCGGTTAGCTATAACGGGGTCATTTAGAAAAGGGGCGTGGCCGCATATACCCAAAAGCTTATAAAACCTAAACAAAAACTCGAAACTTTACGAAAATTGGTGAGAACATGCGTCAGATGATTCTTAACAAGCCTGCAAAGTTTCGTGAAGATCAGACCATAGGTGGCGCTATAACAGTTAAAAAGGCTTCAAAAACACAACCTGTGTATAGTAAATGGTTTCAAATGGCTAAATAAATACTCATATATTCACATAAACACTAGATCTTCATATCATTTGATAGATCTCCTCATGGTGAACAACTTTGCCTCAAGAACCATTGCTGTCAATCAAACCGTTCATTAATTATTCACAAATATGTTAAAAACCTACTTTTGCGAACTAGTCCTAGGTTTTTCGCTTAATCTCGATCAAACCACTGCAGTAATATTCTCTGAACTCTCTAGATCAATAATTATCAAAAAAATGTTGAATTTTGTCCTTCGGTTAGCTATAACGGGGTCATTTACAACAGGGGTGTGGCCACATATACCCAAAAGCCTATCAATACTAAACAAAAACTCAAAACTTTACGAAAATTGGTGAAAACATGTGTCAGATGATTCTTAACAAGCATGCAAAGTTTCGTAAAGATCGGACCATAGGTGGCGCTATAAGAGTTAAAAAGGCTTCAAAAACACAAGCTGTGTATGGTAAATGGCAAATGACAAACTGTTCATTGCTTAAGTCTTTTAAAAACATATATTCATTTAAACAAAAAAAAAAAAAAAACATTCAATAAAGGAGACAGTGTCTCACTTCATTAAGACTTGTTTGACTATTGAAATCTCCTGAATGAATGATTCAATGACATACTTTTTTTTTAAACGGGCAGTTGTCGCCACCTCCTGGCGGAAGAGGATAAGCGTTACAATAGATACACGTGTTAAAATACTTTCGTTTTTATCGCTACTGTAGACAATAAGTGTTTATACCCAAACTATAAACTTTTATCCCAGTACTTCTATTATTTAAATATCTGTAACACAGAAATAATGATTATAATGTGGTTGAAAAGACTGTTTGTGTTGTTCACATTTACTCCGATCTTCTGATTCATTAACATGGCAGCGACAAAACGTGTTTCTCACGCTCCACTGACACTGGCGATGTGAAACAGTCCTAATAGACATAGATAACTCATTGTCATTTAGGAATAAGATTGCATGGGTGTTTGAATCGACACCTCAATATTTTAAGGATTAATAGTGCAGCTCTAATGTAAACATGGCAAAATGTTGTGGGAGGATACTGTCACGAGATCTCGTGAAATCCGACTGGTCTCGTCACATCCCTACCATTTGAATAGCCACTTAATAATAAGATCATGATCTACTGTACCCGAGTCTATAAAACCTAAAAGAAAAGAAAAGTCAAATCATCATCATATGATTCTAAAAAAGCCTGCATTTTAAAGACATCAGGCAAAAAAAGGCAATGTAACAGTTATAAAGCTCAAAAACTATGCATCGCTCTTTAAAATGTCATGAAATTACAACTATAACCACTAGATGGCAGTAGAAGACCACTAATGGCTCATTGAAATGAACAGCGCTATTCACAGATTTTCCATTCATTTCAATTCATGCAAAGACTAAATCACTGTTATAACATTTCAGATCACATTTAGTCAAAGTTTAACACTTCATTTAAACACATATATCATATTTGACAATAATACAAGATTATGATTACAGTGAAACCTGAAAACTATATATAAAATCTTAAAAAGACTTGCATTTTGTCACCTACCATTTAATACACAAATCTCTTATGTGCAACAAAATGTGTGTGTGTGTGTGTGTGTAATAATGCTTGATGAACTTTAATATAATAGTTTAACTATTTCATATTCTGTGTTTGTGATTGTATTGTCCATCATAGATGTGCTGTAGTGTTAGCCATATATTTTGGGTTGGACTACATCCTAAAACCATAGCAACCATAGCATCAGATCATAGGTGGCGCTATAACAGTTAAAAAGGCTTCAAAAACACAACATTTCTATTGTAATTGGCCTCGAATTACTAAAAAATGCTCATTTTTTCACAAAAACACTAGATCTTCATACCATATGATAGATCTCCTCATTCTCAACAATTTTTTGACCATTGCTGTCAATCCAACTGTTCTTTAAATATGTTCTTTAAATCTACTGTACCCAAAAGCCTAACATTTTTACAAGAAAGCTTGCAACATCTCAAAACTGTGACAAAAATGACAAATACTCCCATTCTAAACAAATATGCAAAATTTAAGAGAGACTGGGCAAAAATAACACTATAATAGTTATGATGTTTAACATCTCAGTGTTTGTATGAGACATTGCATGAAATTGCAATAATAACCACTAGATGTCAGTGGAAGACCACTAATGGGCTTATTCAGCTGACTACAAATTGCTTTTAATAGGTTTGATGATCGATTAACACTTATAAAATCACTGTTATAACATTTAAAATCACATTTAGGCAAAGCTTACAATTTTGTTCATACAGACATATCAGTTTTTTACAATTATGCCACATTATGATTACAGTGAAATCTGAAAAAGACACAAACTGTTACAAAGAGAATACTTGCAAGTAAAAGTGTTGGCCCATATCATTTATTTCAAATATCTGTACAAGAAAATGTGTATGCATGTATGTCTCTGTGTGTGTAAACATGTTTATTCAGTATTAATATATTAGTTTAAACTTTTCGTTTCTGTGTGTGTATTTTTGTGAGCATGTTCTCCATTTTGGATGTGTTTTACTGTCAGCCATGAATCCAGGTTGGCCTAGACCCTAAGCATACCACTTTAAAGACCTTAAAATGCTCGAACCCCGATAATTGCTGCTTGCAGCTATATTTTTTATTATTATTATTATTCCGCGCTAAAACTGATCGTGCAGCCCAAACCGTAAGGCCTAGAGAGCTGAAACTTGGTCAGAAGGTAGTAGTCCTCCTCGCTACTCAGGCGCAAAGAACCGGCCAAATCGGCCCAAAGGTGGCGCTACAGCGCAAAAAACTAACTTTTTTCGCATTTTTGGCCCTAGCTCGTACATTTTTTGTCGTAGACTCAAAAACTTTACATCGTTGCGATCCTTGGGTCAATACGCACAAAAGTGCACTGGCACAGATTTTTCGTACGAAGCCCGGTTTTTCCGCAAAATGGCGTTATGTCCGAAACCTACTTTTACGAACTAGTCCTAGGTTTTTCGCCCGATCGGAACCAAACCAGTGCAGAAATGTTCTCTGGACACTGAATATCAATAATTATCAAAAAAAAGTTGAAATTTTGACTCACGGTCGAATAGGAATGCCAAAATGTTCTATGCTAACGTTAGCAAATTCTTACATTTGGCTATAACTTTTGAATGGAATGAGATATCTTCACCAAACTCGGTACACATGTGTATAAGCTCAATCTTTGGTCAAATAACAAAAATTGCACAGCTCTGCCACTTGGGGGCGCTATAAGGTGGAAAAAACATAAAAATGACTTTAGCTATGCAATCGTTGGTCCGATCGACCTGAAAATTGGTATGCAGTGTCTCTGTCCAATGTGCCATAAGGGTCTATGAGGACATTGGCGTATCTCAAAAAACATGGCCGCCATCGGCCAATGAAGTTTGAGCACCCATTAGACAAGGTTAACGGAGGTCGATCGGAACGAAACTCACTGGGCATGTTCGACTCATGGCCCTAAAGGTCTGTAAGAATTTTGAAAGAAATCGGCCACTAGTTGGCGCTAACGAGTTTTTTGGCTCTGTAATCACGTGGTGTTTTACACATCCACACAATATGCATACCATTTGATAGATCTCCTCATGATGAACAACTTTGCCTCAAGAACCATTGCTGTCAATCAAATCGTTCATTAAATATTCACAAATATGTGAAAAACCTACTTTTGCGAACTAGTCCTAGGTTTTTTGCTCAATCTCGATCAAACCAATGCAGTAACATTCTCTGGACTCTCTAGATCAATAATTATCAAAAAAATTTTGAATTTTGTCCTTCGGTTAGCTATAACCAGGTTAATTTACAAAAGGGGTGTGGCCACATATACCCAAAAGCCTATAAAACCAAAACGAAAACTCAAAACTTTACGAAAATTGGTGAAAAAATGTGTCAGATGATTCTTAACAAGCATGCAAAGTTTCATGGAGATCGGAGCATAGGTGGCGCTATAACAGCTAAAAAGGCTTCAAAAACAAAATTTCTATGGTAAATGGCCTCAGATTGTTAAAAAATGCTCATCTATTCACACAAACACAAGATCTTACACTTACATTTGTATGATATATCCCCTCATTCTGAGCAACTTTGCATACCACCTAAAAGGCCTTAATGCTCGAACCCCGGTAATTGCTGCTTGCAGCTATATTTAGGGGTTCAAGCACGTAGTGCTGAAACCCTATTGTAATTGTTAGGATTTTTAGGGGTTCAAGCACGTAGTGCTGAAACCCTATTGTAATTGTTAGGATTTTTATTATTATTATTATTATTATTATTATTATTTTTCTGCCGTAAAACTGATCGTGCAGAAAAAACCGTAAGTCGTAGAGACTTCAAATTTGGCCAGATGGTAGAGCTCAATTTGGGGAGAACCTATCAAAGTATCAGCCCAATCGGCCCATAGGTGGCGCTACAGCGCAAAAAACTAATTTTTTTGACATTTTTGGCCGTAGCTCGTACAATCTTTGTCGTAGACTCAAAATTTTAACATCGTTGCGATCCTTGGGTCAATACGCACAAAAGTGCACTGGCGCAGATTTTTCGTACGACGTACCGTTTTTCCGCAAAATGGCGTTATATCTCAAACCTACTCTTGCGAACTAGTCCTAGGTTTTTTGCCCTATTGGAACCAAACCAGTGCTGAAATATTCTCTAGACATTGAATATCAATAATTATCAAAAAAAAGTTGAAATTTCGATTTTCGCGCAAAATAGCGCGAAAAAACGTGTTATGCTAACGTTAGCCAAATGCTAATTGAGGCTATAACTCTTGAACGGAATGAGATATTTTCGCCAAACTCGGTACGCATATGTAAAAGCTCGATTTTGGGGTAAATAAAAAAAATTGCAGCGTTCGGCCGCTTGGTGGCGCTATAATAACGAAAAAACATAAAAACGGCTATAACTACAATACCGTTTGTCCGATTGACTTGAAAATTGGTGTGCAGCGTCTTTGTCCAATGTGCCAAGACGATCTATGACGTCATTCGCGTAGCTTAAAAAACATGACCGCCATCGACCAATCAACTTTGAGCACCCATTAGACGAGGTTAACGGAGGCCGATCGAAACGAAACTCACTGGGCATGTTCGACTCATGGTCCTAGAGGTCTGTAAGAATTTTGAAGGAAATCGGCCACTAGTTGGCGCTAACGAGTTTTATGGCTCTGTAATCACGTGGTGTTTCACATATCTACACAATATGCATATCATTTGATAGATCTCCTCATGATGCACAACTTTGCCTCAAGAACCATTGCTGTCAATGAAATCGTTCATTAATTATTCACAATTATGTGAAAAACCTACTTTTGCGAACTAGTCCTAGGTTTTTTGCTCAATCTCGATCAAACCACCGCAGTAATATTCTCTGGACTCTCTAGATCAATAATTATCAAAAAACTGTTGAACCTTTTGGATTTGGACAGCTTTAACACAGTCATTGAAAATGTTGTTGTTTACCTAGTGTACCCAAAAGTCTGTAAATCCTAAATGACAACTCAAAACATCATGAAATTATGCAAGGTCATGCGTCATATGATTCCAAACAAGCTTGCAAAATTTTGTGCAGATCGGGCAAAAATTGGTGCTATAACAGTTATAAAGGTTAAAACCAGTACATTTCAATGATAAAGTCCCTGTAATTGCCATTACAACCAGTACATGGCAGCAGAGGACCACTCATTGGCTCTTATCTGACACAATCCATTCAGTTCATGGAGCTCTCTTCTAACGAGCTGATGAACAGGTGTGGCCAATAAGGTATGTCTTTCTTATGTAGTGCACTCCAGTCAGTTCATGGAGCTCTCATTTAACGAGCTGGTGATCAGAATCAGGTGTGATCAATCAGTAAGGCAGCACAGAGCCATGAAACATTCTCTATTCTCCAACTAGCCCTAGCTTTTAAACTCAAAATGAAATAAAATAATCAGTGCAGTACAATCCTCTAGACTCTCCATGTTGATAATTCTCAAATAAAACGCTAAATATTTGCATTTGGACAGCTATGACAGGGTCATTTAAAGATGTGGTCTTTATATAGTATACCCAAAAGCCTATAAATCTTAAAAGAAAACCCAAAACTGTGTAAACTGATACATGATTTAATTCTAAACAATCATACAACATTTTATAGAGATTGGGGAAAAAATGGCACTATAATAGTTAGAAACTTTAACAACTATTATGCACATGGTAAGGTCTCTGCAGTGATTAATTATAACCACTAGATGGCACTACAAGACAACTAATGGGCTTATTAAAATCACTGATATAGTATTTTTCAGTCCTTTCTTCTTCAAGATTGGCATTTAGACATGATAAATTCATTATCATTGCATGTATGATCATATTTTAAATGTTTACCACTGTATTCATACAGACATATCAGTTTTTTACAATTATGCCAATTATGGTTTGATGTTATAAAACTGAAAATTTCATTTAAACTCCATTTAAAATCTAAAAGAGAAGACTTGCAATAAGAGTTTTGTTGTTGTTTCAGAAATCTAAATGTGCAACAAAATGTGTCTGTCTCTAATCATCTTTAATGAGCTTTAATATAAGTTTAACCATTTAATTTCTGTGTATGTGTGTGTTTGTGAGTGTGTTCTCCATTGTGGATGTGTTTTGGTGTTAGTCATACATTTTGGTTTGGACTACACACTAAAACCATAAAATCTTAAAAGTCTTTATATGCTTGAACCCCGATAATTGTCGCTTGCGGCTATATTTAGGGGTTCAAGCACGTAGTGCTGAAACCCTATTGTAATTGTTAGGATTTTTATTATTATTATTATTATTATTATTATTATTATTTTTCTGCCGTAAAACTGATCGTGCAGAAAAAACCGTAAGTCGTAGAGACTTCAAATTTGGCCAGATGGTAGAGCTCAATTTGGGGAGAACCTATCAAAGTATCAGCCCAATCGGCCCATAGGTGGCGCTACAGCGCAAAAAACTAATTTTTTTGACATTTTTGGCCGTAGCTCGTACAATCTTTGTCGTAGACTCAAAATTTTAACATCGTTGCGATCCTTGGGTCAAGACGCACAAAAGTGCACTGGCGCAGATTTTTCGTACGACGTACCGTTTTTTCCGCAAAATGGCGTTATATCTCAAACCTACTCTTGCGAACTAGTCCTAGGTTTTTTGCCCGATTGGAACCAAACCAGTACTGAAATATTCTCTAGACATTGAATATCAATAATTATCAAAAAAAAGTTGAAACTTCGATTTTCGCGCAAAATAGCGCGAAAAAACGTGTTATGCTAACGTTAGCCAAATGCTAATTGAGGCTATAACTCTTGAACGGAATGAGATATTTTCGCCAAACTCGGTACGCATCTGTAAAAGCTCGATTTTGGGGTAAATAAAAAAAATTGCAGCGTTCGGCCGCTTGGTGGCGCTATAATAACGAAAAAACATAAAAACGGCTATAACTACAATACCGTTTGTCCGATTGACTTGAAAATTGGTATGCAGCGTCTTTGTCCAATGTGCCAAGTCGATCTATGACGTCATTCGCGTAGCTTAAAAAACATGACCGCCATCGACCAATCAACTTTGAGCACCCATTAGACGAGGTTAACGGAGGCCGATCGGAACGAAACTCAATGGGCATGTTCGACTCATGGTCCTAGAGGTCTGTAAGAATTTTGAAGGAAATCGGCCACTAGTTGGCGCTAACGAGTTTTATGGCTCTGTAATCACGTGGCGTTTCACATATCTACACAATAAGCATATCATTTGATAGATCTCCTCATGATGAACAACTTTGCCTCAAGAACCATTGCTGTCAATCAAATCGTTCATTAATTATTCACAATTATGTTAAAAACCTACTTTTGCGAACTAGTCCTAGGTTTTTTGCTCAATCTCGATCAAACCACGGCAGTAATATTCTCTGGACTCTCTAGATCAATAATTATCAAAAAACTGTTGAACCTTTTGGATTTGGACAGCTTTAACACAGTCATTGAAAATGTTGTTGTTTACCTAGTGTACCCAAAAGTCTGTAAATCCTAAATGACAACTTAAAACGTCATGAAATTATGCAAGGTCATGCGTCATATGATTCCAAACAAGCTTGCAAAATTTTGTGCAGATCGGGCAAAAATTGGTGCTATAACAGTTATAAAGGTTAAAACCAGTACATTTCAATGATAAAGTCCCTGTAATTGCCATTACAACCAGTACATGGCAGCAGAGGACCACTCATTGGCTCTTATCTGACACAATCCATTCAGTTCATGGAGCTCTCTTCTAACGAGCTGATGAACAGGTGTGGCCAATAAGGTATGTCTTTCTTATGTAGTGCACTCCAGTCAGTTCATGGAGCTCTCATTTAACGAGCTGGTGATCAGAATCAGGTGTGATCAATAAGTAAGGCAGCACAGAGCCATGAAACATTCTCTATTCTCCAACTAGCCCTAGCTTTTAAACTCAAAATGAAATAAAACAATCAGTGCAGTACAATCCTCTAGACTCTCCAGGTTGTAAATTCTCAAATAAAACGCTAAATATTTGCATTTGGACAGCTATGACAGGGTCATTTAAAGATGTGGTCTTTATATAGTATACCCAAAAGCCTATAAATCTTAAAAGAAAACCCAAAACTCTGTAAACTGATACATGATTTAATTCTAAACAATCATACAACATTTTATGGAGATTGGGGAAAAAATGGCACTATAATAGTTATAAACTTTAACAACTATTATGCCCATGGTAAGGTCTCTGCAGTGATTACTTATAACCACTAGATGGCACTAGAAGACAACTAATGGGCTTATTAAAATCACTGATATAGTATTATTCAGTCCTTTCTTCTTCAAGATTGGCATTTAGACATGATAAATTCATTATCATTGCATGTATGATCATATTTTAAATGTTTACCACTGTATTCATACAGACATATCAGTTTTTTACAATTATGCCAATTATGGTTTGATGTTTTAAAACTGAAAATTTCATTTAAACTCCATTTAAAATCTAAAAGAGAAGACTTGCAATAAGAGTTTTGTTTCTGAAATCTAAATGTGCAACAAAATGTGTCTGTCTCTAATCATCTTTAATGAGCGTTAATATAAGTTTAACCATTTAATTTCTGTGTATGTGTGTGTTTGTGAGTGTGTTCTCCATTGTGGATGTGTTTTGGTGGTAGTCATATATTTTGGTTTGGACTACACACTAAAACCATAAAATCTTAAAAGGCTTCATATGCTTGAACCCCGATAATTGTCGCTTGCGGCTATATTTAGGGGTTCAAGCACGTAGTGCTGAAACCCTATTGTAATTGTTAGGATTTTTATTATTATTATTATTATTATTATTATTATTTTTCTGCCGTAAAACTGATCGTGCAGAAAAAACCGTAAGTCGTAGAGACTTCAAATTTGGCCAGATGGTAGAGCTCAATTTGGGGAGAACCTATCAAAGTATCAGCCCAATCGGCCCATAGGTGGCGCTACAGCGCAAAAAACTAATTTTTTTGACATTTTTGGCCGTAGCTCGTACAATCTTTGTCGTAGACTCAAAATTTTAACATCGTTGCGATCCTTGGGTCAAGACGCACAAAAGTGCACTGGCGCAGATTTTTCGTACGACGTACCGTTTTTCCGCAAAATGGCGTTATATCTCAAACCTACTCTTGCGAACTAGTCCTAGGTTTTTTGCCCGATTGGAACCAAACCAGTACTGAAATATTCTCTAGACATTGAATATCAATAATTATCAAAAAAAAGTTGAAACTTCGATTTTCGCGCAAAATAGCGCGAAAAAACGTGTTATGCTAACGTTAGCCAAATGCTAATTGAGGCTATAACTCTTGAACGGAATGAGATATTTTCGCCAAACTCGGTACGCATCTGTAAAAGCTCGATTTTGGGGTAAATAAAAAAAATTGCAGCGTTCGGCCGCTTGGTGGCGCTATAATAACGAAAAAACATAAAAACGGCTATAACTACAATACCGTTTGTCCGATTGACTTGAAAATTGGTATGCAGCGTCTTTGTCCAATGTGCCAAGTCGATCTATGACGTCATTCGCGTAGCTTAAAAAACATGACCGCCATCGACCAATCAACTTTGAGCACCCATTAGACGAGGTTAACGGAGGCCGATCGGAACGAAACTCAATGGGCATGTTCGACTCATGGTCCTAGAGGTCTGTAAGAATTTTGAAGGAAATCGGCCACTAGTTGGCGCTAACGAGTTTTATGGCTCTGTAATCACGTGGCGTTTCACATATCTACACAATAAGCATATCATTTGATAGATCTCCTCATGATGAACAACTTTGCCTCAAGAACCATTGCTGTCAATCAAATCGTTCATTAATTATTCACAATTATGTTAAAAACCTACTTTTGCGAACTAGTCCTAGGTTTTTTGCTCAATCTCGATCAAACCACGGCAGTAATATTCTCTGGACTCTCTAGATCAATAATTATCAAAAAACTGTTGAACCTTTTGGATTTGGACAGCTTTAACACAGTCATTGAAAATGTTGTTGTTTACCTAGTGTACCCAAAAGTCTGTAAATCCTAAATGACAACTTAAAACGTCATGAAATTATGCAAGGTCATGCGTCATATGATTCCAAACAAGCTTGCAAAATTTTGTGCAGATCGGGCAAAAATTGGTGCTATAACAGTTATAAAGGTTAAAACCAGTACATTTCAATGATAAAGTCCCTGTAATTGCCATTACAACCAGTACATGGCAGCAGAGGACCACTCATTGGCTCTTATCTGACACAATCCATTCAGTTCATGGAGCTCTCTTCTAACGAGCTGATGAACAGGTGTGGCCAATAAGGTATGTCTTTCTTATGTAGTGCACTCCAGTCAGTTCATGGAGCTCTCATTTAACGAGCTGGTGATCAGAATCAGGTGTGATCAATAAGTAAGGCAGCACAGAGCCATGAAACATTCTCTATTCTCCAACTAGCCCTAGCTTTTAAACTCAAAATGAAATAAAACAATCAGTGCAGTACAATCCTCTAGACTCTCCAGGTTGTAAATTCTCAAATAAAACGCTAAATATTTGCATTTGGACAGCTATGACAGGGTCATTTAAAGATGTGGTCTTTATATAGTATACCCAAAAGCCTATAAATCTTAAAAGAAAACCCAAAACTCTGTAAACTGATACATGATTTAATTCTAAACAATCATACAACATTTTATGGAGATTGGGGAAAAAATGGCACTATAATAGTTATAAACTTTAACAACTATTATGCCCATGGTAAGGTCTCTGCAGTGATTACTTATAACCACTAGATGGCACTAGAAGACAACTAATGGGCTTATTAAAATCACTGATATAGTATTATTCAGTCCTTTCTTCTTCAAGATTGGCATTTAGACATGATAAATTCATTATCATTGCATGTATGATCATATTTTAAATGTTTACCACTGTATTCATACAGACATATCAGTTTTTTACAATTATGCCAATTATGGTTTGATGTTTTAAAACTGAAAATTTCATTTAAACTCCATTTAAAATCTAAAAGAGAAGACTTGCAATAAGAGTTTTGTTTCTGAAATCTAAATGTGCAACAAAATGTGTCTGTCTCTAATCATCTTTAATGAGCGTTAATATAAGTTTAACCATTTAATTTCTGTGTATGTGTGTGTTTGTGAGTGTGTTCTCCATTGTGGATGTGTTTTGGTGGTAGTCATATATTTTGGTTTGGACTACACACTAAAACCATAAAATCTTAAAAGGCTTCATATGCTTGAACCCCGATAATTGTCGCTTGCGGCTATATTTATTATTATTATTATTATTATTTTTCTGCCGTAAAACTGATCGTGCAGAAAAAACCGTAAGTCGTAGAGACTTCAAATTTGGCCAGATGGTAGAGCTCAATTTGGGGAGAACCTATCAAAGTATCAGCCCAATCGGCCCATAGGTGGCGCTACAGCGCAAAAAACTAATTTTTTTGACATTTTTGGCCGTAGCTCGTACAATCTTTGTCGTAGACTCAAAATTTTAACATCGTTGCGATCCTTGGGTCAAGACGCACAAAAGTGCACTGGCGCAGATTTTTCGTACGACGTACCGTTTTTTCCGCAAAATGGCGTTATATCTCAAACCTACTCTTGCGAACTAGTCCTAGGTTTTTTGCCCGATTGGAACCAAACCAGTACTGAAATATTCTCTAGACATTGAATATCAATAATTATCAAAAAAAAGTTGAAACTTCGATTTTCGCGCAAAATAGCGCGAAAAAACGTGTTATGCTAACGTTAGCCAAATGCTAATTGAGGCTATAACTCTTGAACGGAATGAGATATTTTCGCCAAACTCGGTACGCATCTGTAAAAGCTCGATTTTGGGGTAAATAAAAAAAATTGCAGCGTTCGGCCGCTTGGTGGCGCTATAATAACGAAAAAACATAAAAACGGCTATAACTACAATACCGTTTGTCCGATTGACTTGAAAATTGGTATGCAGCGTCTTTGTCCAATGTGCCAAGTCGATCTATGACGTCATTCGCGTAGCTTAAAAAACATGACCGCCATCGACCAATCAACTTTGAGCACCCATTAGACGAGGTTAACGGAGGCCGATCGGAACGAAACTCAATGGGCATGTTCGACTCATGGTCCTAGAGGTCTGTAAGAATTTTGAAGGAAATCGGCCACTAGTTGGCGCTAACGAGTTTTATGGCTCTGTAATCACGTGGCGTTTCACATATCTACACAATAAGCATATCATTTGATAGATCTCCTCATGATGAACAACTTTGCCTCAAGAACCATTGCTGTCAATCAAATCGTTCATTAATTATTCACAATTATGTTAAAAACCTACTTTTGCGAACTAGTCCTAGGTTTTTTGCTCAATCTCGATCAAACCACGGCAGTAATATTCTCTGGACTCTCTAGATCAATAATTATCAAAAAACTGTTGAACCTTTTGGATTTGGACAGCTTTAACACAGTCATTGAAAATGTTGTTGTTTACCTAGTGTACCCAAAAGTCTGTAAATCCTAAATGACAACTTAAAACGTCATGAAATTATGCAAGGTCATGCGTCATATGATTCCAAACAAGCTTGCAAAATTTTGTGCAGATCGGGCAAAAATTGGTGCTATAACAGTTATAAAGGTTAAAACCAGTACATTTCAATGATAAAGTCCCTGTAATTGCCATTACAACCAGTACATGGCAGCAGAGGACCACTCATTGGCTCTTATCTGACACAATCCATTCAGTTCATGGAGCTCTCTTCTAACGAGCTGATGAACAGGTGTGGCCAATAAGGTATGTCTTTCTTATGTAGTGCACTCCAGTCAGTTCATGGAGCTCTCATTTAACGAGCTGGTGATCAGAATCAGGTGTGATCAATAAGTAAGGCAGCACAGAGCCATGAAACATTCTCTATTCTCCAACTAGCCCTAGCTTTTAAACTCAAAATGAAATAAAACAATCAGTGCAGTACAATCCTCTAGACTCTCCAGGTTGTAAATTCTCAAATAAAACGCTAAATATTTGCATTTGGACAGCTATGACAGGGTCATTTAAAGATGTGGTCTTTATATAGTATACCCAAAAGCCTATAAATCTTAAAAGAAAACCCAAAACTCTGTAAACTGATACATGATTTAATTCTAAACAATCATACAACATTTTATGGAGATTGGGGAAAAAATGGCACTATAATAGTTATAAACTTTAACAACTATTATGCCCATGGTAAGGTCTCTGCAGTGATTACTTATAACCACTAGATGGCACTAGAAGACAACTAATGGGCTTATTAAAATCACTGATATAGTATTATTCAGTCCTTTCTTCTTCAAGATTGGCATTTAGACATGATAAATTCATTATCATTGCATGTATGATCATATTTTAAATGTTTACCACTGTATTCATACAGACATATCAGTTTTTTACAATTATGCCAATTATGGTTTGATGTTTTAAAACTGAAAATTTCATTTAAACTCCATTTAAAATCTAAAAGAGAAGACTTGCAATAAGAGTTTTGTTTCTGAAATCTAAATGTGCAACAAAATGTGTCTGTCTCTAATCATCTTTAATGAGCGTTAATATAAGTTTAACCATTTAATTTCTGTGTATGTGTGTGTTTGTGAGTGTGTTCTCCATTGTGGATGTGTTTTGGTGGTAGTCATATATTTTGGTTTGGACTACACACTAAAACCATAAAATCTTAAAAGGCTTCATATGCTTGAACCCCGATAATTGTCGCTTGCGGCTATATTTATTATTATTATTATTATTATTTTTCTGCCGTAAAACTGATCGTGCAGAAAAAACCGTAAGTCGTAGAGACTTCAAATTTGGCCAGATGGTAGAGCTCAATTTGGGGAGAACCTATCAAAGTATCAGCCCAATCGGCCCATAGGTGGCGCTACAGCGCAAAAAACTAATTTTTTTGACATTTTTGGCCGTAGCTCGTACAATCTTTGTCGTAGACTCAAAATTTTAACATCGTTGCGATCCTTGGGTCAAGACGCACAAAAGTGCACTGGCGCAGATTTTTCGTACGACGTACCGTTTTTCCGCAAAATGGCGTTATATCTCAAACCTACTCTTGCGAACTAGTCCTAGGTTTTTTGCCCGATTGGAACCAAACCAGTACTGAAATATTCTCTAGACATTGAATATCAATAATTATCAAAAAAAAGTTGAAACTTCGATTTTCGCGCAAAATAGCGCGAAAAAACGTGTTATGCTAACGTTAGCCAAATGCTAATTGAGGCTATAACTCTTGAACGGAATGAGATATTTTCGCCAAACTCGGTACGCATCTGTAAAAGCTCGATTTTGGGGTAAATAAAAAAAATTGCAGCGTTCGGCCGCTTGGTGGCGCTATAATAACGAAAAAACATAAAAACGGCTATAACTACAATACCGTTTGTCCGATTGACTTGAAAATTGGTATGCAGCGTCTTTGTCCAATGTGCCAAGTCGATCTATGACGTCATTCGCGTAGCTTAAAAAACATGACCGCCATCGACCAATCAACTTTGAGCACCCATTAGACGAGGTTAACGGAGGCCGATCGGAACGAAACTCAATGGGCATGTTCGACTCATGGTCCTAGAGGTCTGTAAGAATTTTGAAGGAAATCGGCCACTAGTTGGCGCTAACGAGTTTTATGGCTCTGTAATCACGTGGCGTTTCACATATCTACACAATAAGCATATCATTTGATAGATCTCCTCATGATGAACAACTTTGCCTCAAGAACCATTGCTGTCAATCAAATCGTTCATTAATTATTCACAATTATGTTAAAAACCTACTTTTGCGAACTAGTCCTAGGTTTTTTGCTCAATCTCGATCAAACCACGGCAGTAATATTCTCTGGACTCTCTAGATCAATAATTATCAAAAAACTGTTGAACCTTTTGGATTTGGACAGCTTTAACACAGTCATTGAAAATGTTGTTGTTTACCTAGTGTACCCAAAAGTCTGTAAATCCTAAATGACAACTTAAAACGTCATGAAATTATGCAAGGTCATGCGTCATATGATTCCAAACAAGCTTGCAAAATTTTGTGCAGATCGGGCAAAAATTGGTGCTATAACAGTTATAAAGGTTAAAACCAGTACATTTCAATGATAAAGTCCCTGTAATTGCCATTACAACCAGTACATGGCAGCAGAGGACCACTCATTGGCTCTTATCTGACACAATCCATTCAGTTCATGGAGCTCTCTTCTAACGAGCTGATGAACAGGTGTGGCCAATAAGGTATGTCTTTCTTATGTAGTGCACTCCAGTCAGTTCATGGAGCTCTCATTTAACGAGCTGGTGATCAGAATCAGGTGTGATCAATAAGTAAGGCAGCACAGAGCCATGAAACATTCTCTATTCTCCAACTAGCCCTAGCTTTTAAACTCAAAATGAAATAAAACAATCAGTGCAGTACAATCCTCTAGACTCTCCAGGTTGTAAATTCTCAAATAAAACGCTAAATATTTGCATTTGGACAGCTATGACAGGGTCATTTAAAGATGTGGTCTTTATATAGTATACCCAAAAGCCTATAAATCTTAAAAGAAAACCCAAAACTCTGTAAACTGATACATGATTTAATTCTAAACAATCATACAACATTTTATGGAGATTGGGGAAAAAATGGCACTATAATAGTTATAAACTTTAACAACTATTATGCCCATGGTAAGGTCTCTGCAGTGATTACTTATAACCACTAGATGGCACTAGAAGACAACTAATGGGCTTATTAAAATCACTGATATAGTATTATTCAGTCCTTTCTTCTTCAAGATTGGCATTTAGACATGATAAATTCATTATCATTGCATGTATGATCATATTTTAAATGTTTACCACTGTATTCATACAGACATATCAGTTTTTTACAATTATGCCAATTATGGTTTGATGTTTTAAAACTGAAAATTTCATTTAAACTCCATTTAAAATCTAAAAGAGAAGACTTGCAATAAGAGTTTTGTTTCTGAAATCTAAATGTGCAACAAAATGTGTCTGTCTCTAATCATCTTTAATGAGCGTTAATATAAGTTTAACCATTTAATTTCTGTGTATGTGTGTGTTTGTGAGTGTGTTCTCCATTGTGGATGTGTTTTGGTGGTAGTCATATATTTTGGTTTGGACTACACACTAAAACCATAAAATCTTAAAAGGCTTCATATGCTTGAACCCCGATAATTGTCGCTTGCGGCTATATTTATTATTATTATTATTATTATTATTTTTCTGCCGTAAAACTGATCGTGCAGAAAAAACCGTAAGTCGTAGAGACTTCAAATTTGGCCAGATGGTAGAGCTCAATTTGGGGAGAACCTATCAAAGTATCAGCCCAATCGGCCCATAGGTGGCGCTACAGCGCAAAAAACTAATTTTTTTGACATTTTTGGCCGTAGCTCGTACAATCTTTGTCGTAGACTCAAAATTTTAACATCGTTGCGATCCTTGGGTCAAGACGCACAAAAGTGCACTGGCGCAGATTTTTCGTACGACGTACCGTTTTTCCGCAAAATGGCGTTATATCTCAAACCTACTCTTGCGAACTAGTCCTAGGTTTTTTGCCCGATTGGAACCAAACCAGTACTGAAATATTCTCTAGACATTGAATATCAATAATTATCAAAAAAAAGTTGAAACTTCGATTTTCGCGCAAAATAGCGCGAAAAAACGTGTTATGCTAACGTTAGCCAAATGCTAATTGAGGCTATAACTCTTGAACGGAATGAGATATTTTCGCCAAACTCGGTACGCATCTGTAAAAGCTCGATTTTGGGGTAAATAAAAAAAATTGCAGCGTTCGGCCGCTTGGTGGCGCTATAATAACGAAAAAACATAAAAACGGCTATAACTACAATACCGTTTGTCCGATTGACTTGAAAATTGGTATGCAGCGTCTTTGTCCAATGTGCCAAGTCGATCTATGACGTCATTCGCGTAGCTTAAAAAACATGACCGCCATCGACCAATCAACTTTGAGCACCCATTAGACGAGGTTAACGGAGGCCGATCGGAACGAAACTCAATGGGCATGTTCGACTCATGGTCCTAGAGGTCTGTAAGAATTTTGAAGGAAATCGGCCACTAGTTGGCGCTAACGAGTTTTATGGCTCTGTAATCACGTGGCGTTTCACATATCTACACAATAAGCATATCATTTGATAGATCTCCTCATGATGAACAACTTTGCCTCAAGAACCATTGCTGTCAATCAAATCGTTCATTAATTATTCACAATTATGTTAAAAACCTACTTTTGCGAACTAGTCCTAGGTTTTTTGCTCAATCTCGATCAAACCACGGCAGTAATATTCTCTGGACTCTCTAGATCAATAATTATCAAAAAACTGTTGAACCTTTTGGATTTGGACAGCTTTAACACAGTCATTGAAAATGTTGTTGTTTACCTAGTGTACCCAAAAGTCTGTAAATCCTAAATGACAACTTAAAACGTCATGAAATTATGCAAGGTCATGCGTCATATGATTCCAAACAAGCTTGCAAAATTTTGTGCAGATCGGGCAAAAATTGGTGCTATAACAGTTATAAAGGTTAAAACCAGTACATTTCAATGATAAAGTCCCTGTAATTGCCATTACAACCAGTACATGGCAGCAGAGGACCACTCATTGGCTCTTATCTGACACAATCCATTCAGTTCATGGAGCTCTCTTCTAACGAGCTGATGAACAGGTGTGGCCAATAAGGTATGTCTTTCTTATGTAGTGCACTCCAGTCAGTTCATGGAGCTCTCATTTAACGAGCTGGTGATCAGAATCAGGTGTGATCAATAAGTAAGGCAGCACAGAGCCATGAAACATTCTCTATTCTCCAACTAGCCCTAGCTTTTAAACTCAAAATGAAATAAAACAATCAGTGCAGTACAATCCTCTAGACTCTCCAGGTTGTAAATTCTCAAATAAAACGCTAAATATTTGCATTTGGACAGCTATGACAGGGTCATTTAAAGATGTGGTCTTTATATAGTATACCCAAAAGCCTATAAATCTTAAAAGAAAACCCAAAACTCTGTAAACTGATACATGATTTAATTCTAAACAATCATACAACATTTTATGGAGATTGGGGAAAAAATGGCACTATAATAGTTATAAACTTTAACAACTATTATGCCCATGGTAAGGTCTCTGCAGTGATTACTTATAACCACTAGATGGCACTAGAAGACAACTAATGGGCTTATTAAAATCACTGATATAGTATTATTCAGTCCTTTCTTCTTCAAGATTGGCATTTAGACATGATAAATTCATTATCATTGCATGTATGATCATATTTTAAATGTTTACCACTGTATTCATACAGACATATCAGTTTTTTACAATTATGCCAATTATGGTTTGATGTTTTAAAACTGAAAATTTCATTTAAACTCCATTTAAAATCTAAAAGAGAAGACTTGCAATAAGAGTTTTGTTTCTGAAATCTAAATGTGCAACAAAATGTGTCTGTCTCTAATCATCTTTAATGAGCGTTAATATAAGTTTAACCATTTAATTTCTGTGTATGTGTGTGTTTGTGAGTGTGTTCTCCATTGTGGATGTGTTTTGGTGGTAGTCATATATTTTGGTTTGGACTACACACTAAAACCATAAAATCTTAAAAGGCTTCATATGCTTGAACCCCGATAATTGTCGCTTGCGGCTATATTAGGGTCAGCAGTGCTGAACCCTTGTATTGTAGATTTTAATTATTATTATTATTATTATTATTTTTCTGCCGTAAAACTGATCGTGCAGAAAAAACCGTAAGTCGTAGAGACTTCAAATTTGGCCAGATGGTAGAGCTCAATTTGGGGAGAACCTATCAAAGTATCAGCCCAATCGGCCCATAGGTGGCGCTACAGCGCAAAAAACTAATTTTTTTGACATTTTTGGCCGTAGCTCGTACAATCTTTGTCGTAGACTCAAAATTTTAACATCGTTGCGATCCTTGGGTCAAGACGCACAAAAGTGCACTGGCGCAGATTTTTCGTACGACGTACCGTTTTTCCGCAAAATGGCGTTATATCTCAAACCTACTCTTGCGAACTAGTCCTAGGTTTTTTGCCCGATTGGAACCAAACCAGTACTGAAATATTCTCTAGACATTGAATATCAATAATTATCAAAAAAAAGTTGAAACTTCGATTTTCGCGCAAAATAGCGCGAAAAAACGTGTTATGCTAACGTTAGCCAAATGCTAATTGAGGCTATAACTCTTGAACGGAATGAGATATTTTCGCCAAACTCGGTACGCATCTGTAAAAGCTCGATTTTGGGGTAAATAAAAAAAATTGCAGCGTTCGGCCGCTTGGTGGCGCTATAATAACGAAAAAACATAAAAACGGCTATAACTACAATACCGTTTGTCCGATTGACTTGAAAATTGGTATGCAGCGTCTTTGTCCAATGTGCCAAGTCGATCTATGACGTCATTCGCGTAGCTTAAAAAACATGACCGCCATCGACCAATCAACTTTGAGCACCCATTAGACGAGGTTAACGGAGGCCGATCGGAACGAAACTCAATGGGCATGTTCGACTCATGGTCCTAGAGGTCTGTAAGAATTTTGAAGGAAATCGGCCACTAGTTGGCGCTAACGAGTTTTATGGCTCTGTAATCACGTGGCGTTTCACATATCTACACAATAAGCATATCATTTGATAGATCTCCTCATGATGAACAACTTTGCCTCAAGAACCATTGCTGTCAATCAAATCGTTCATTAATTATTCACAATTATGTTAAAAACCTACTTTTGCGAACTAGTCCTAGGTTTTTTGCTCAATCTCGATCAAACCACGGCAGTAATATTCTCTGGACTCTCTAGATCAATAATTATCAAAAAACTGTTGAACCTTTTGGATTTGGACAGCTTTAACACAGTCATTGAAAATGTTGTTGTTTACCTAGTGTACCCAAAAGTCTGTAAATCCTAAATGACAACTTAAAACGTCATGAAATTATGCAAGGTCATGCGTCATATGATTCCAAACAAGCTTGCAAAATTTTGTGCAGATCGGGCAAAAATTGGTGCTATAACAGTTATAAAGGTTAAAACCAGTACATTTCAATGATAAAGTCCCTGTAATTGCCATTACAACCAGTACATGGCAGCAGAGGACCACTCATTGGCTCTTATCTGACACAATCCATTCAGTTCATGGAGCTCTCTTCTAACGAGCTGATGAACAGGTGTGGCCAATAAGGTATGTCTTTCTTATGTAGTGCACTCCAGTCAGTTCATGGAGCTCTCATTTAACGAGCTGGTGATCAGAATCAGGTGTGATCAATAAGTAAGGCAGCACAGAGCCATGAAACATTCTCTATTCTCCAACTAGCCCTAGCTTTTAAACTCAAAATGAAATAAAACAATCAGTGCAGTACAATCCTCTAGACTCTCCAGGTTGTAAATTCTCAAATAAAACGCTAAATATTTGCATTTGGACAGCTATGACAGGGTCATTTAAAGATGTGGTCTTTATATAGTATACCCAAAAGCCTATAAATCTTAAAAGAAAACCCAAAACTCTGTAAACTGATACATGATTTAATTCTAAACAATCATACAACATTTTATGGAGATTGGGGAAAAAATGGCACTATAATAGTTATAAACTTTAACAACTATTATGCCCATGGTAAGGTCTCTGCAGTGATTACTTATAACCACTAGATGGCACTAGAAGACAACTAATGGGCTTATTAAAATCACTGATATAGTATTATTCAGTCCTTTCTTCTTCAAGATTGGCATTTAGACATGATAAATTCATTATCATTGCATGTATGATCATATTTTAAATGTTTACCACTGTATTCATACAGACATATCAGTTTTTTACAATTATGCCAATTATGGTTTGATGTTTTAAAACTGAAAATTTCATTTAAACTCCATTTAAAATCTAAAAGAGAAGACTTGCAATAAGAGTTTTTGTTTCTGAAATCTAAATGTGCAACAAAATGTGTCTGTCTCTAATCATCTTTAATGAGCGTTAATATAAGTTTAACCATTTAATTTCTGTGTATGTGTGTGTTTGTGAGTGTGTTCTCCATTGTGGATGTGTTTTGGTGGTAGTCATATATTTTGGTTTGGACTACACACTAAAACCATAAAATCTTAAAAGGCTTCATATGCTTGAACCCCGATAATTGTCGCTTGCGGCTATATTTATTATTATTATTATTATTATTTTTCTGCCGTAAAACTGATCGTGCAGAAAAAACCGTAAGTCGTAGAGACTTCAAATTTGGCCAGATGGTAGAGCTCAATTTGGGGAGAACCTATCAAAGTATCAGCCCAATCGGCCCATAGGTGGCGCTACAGCGCAAAAAACTAATTTTTTTGACATTTTTGGCCGTAGCTCGTACAATCTTTGTCGTAGACTCAAAATTTTAACATCGTTGCGATCCTTGGGTCAAGACGCACAAAAGTGCACTGGCGCAGATTTTTCGTACGACGTACCGTTTTTCCGCAAAATGGCGTTATATCTCAAACCTACTCTTGCGAACTAGTCCTAGGTTTTTTGCCCGATTGGAACCAAACCAGTACTGAAATATTCTCTAGACATTGAATATCAATAATTATCAAAAAAAAGTTGAAACTTCGATTTTCGCGCAAAATAGCGCGAAAAAACGTGTTATGCTAACGTTAGCCAAATGCTAATTGAGGCTATAACTCTTGAACGGAATGAGATATTTTCGCCAAACTCGGTACGCATCTGTAAAAGCTCGATTTTGGGGTAAATAAAAAAAATTGCAGCGTTCGGCCGCTTGGTGGCGCTATAATAACGAAAAAACATAAAAACGGCTATAACTACAATACCGTTTGTCCGATTGACTTGAAAATTGGTATGCAGCGTCTTTGTCCAATGTGCCAAGTCGATCTATGACGTCATTCGCGTAGCTTAAAAAACATGACCGCCATCGACCAATCAACTTTGAGCACCCATTAGACGAGGTTAACGGAGGCCGATCGGAACGAAACTCAATGGGCATGTTCGACTCATGGTCCTAGAGGTCTGTAAGAATTTTGAAGGAAATCGGCCACTAGTTGGCGCTAACGAGTTTTATGGCTCTGTAATCACGTGGCGTTTCACATATCTACACAATAAGCATATCATTTGATAGATCTCCTCATGATGAACAACTTTGCCTCAAGAACCATTGCTGTCAATCAAATCGTTCATTAATTATTCACAATTATGTTAAAAACCTACTTTTGCGAACTAGTCCTAGGTTTTTTGCTCAATCTCGATCAAACCACGGCAGTAATATTCTCTGGACTCTCTAGATCAATAATTATCAAAAAACTGTTGAACCTTTTGGATTTGGACAGCTTTAACACAGTCATTGAAAATGTTGTTGTTTACCTAGTGTACCCAAAAGTCTGTAAATCCTAAATGACAACTTAAAACGTCATGAAATTATGCAAGGTCATGCGTCATATGATTCCAAACAAGCTTGCAAAATTTTGTGCAGATCGGGCAAAAATTGGTGCTATAACAGTTATAAAGGTTAAAACCAGTACATTTCAATGATAAAGTCCCTGTAATTGCCATTACAACCAGTACATGGCAGCAGAGGACCACTCATTGGCTCTTATCTGACACAATCCATTCAGTTCATGGAGCTCTCTTCTAACGAGCTGATGAACAGGTGTGGCCAATAAGGTATGTCTTTCTTATGTAGTGCACTCCAGTCAGTTCATGGAGCTCTCATTTAACGAGCTGGTGATCAGAATCAGGTGTGATCAATAAGTAAGGCAGCACAGAGCCATGAAACATTCTCTATTCTCCAACTAGCCCTAGCTTTTAAACTCAAAATGAAATAAAACAATCAGTGCAGTACAATCCTCTAGACTCTCCAGGTTGTAAATTCTCAAATAAAACGCTAAATATTTGCATTTGGACAGCTATGACAGGGTCATTTAAAGATGTGGTCTTTATATAGTATACCCAAAAGCCTATAAATCTTAAAAGAAAACCCAAAACTCTGTAAACTGATACATGATTTAATTCTAAACAATCATACAACATTTTATGGAGATTGGGGAAAAAATGGCACTATAATAGTTATAAACTTTAACAACTATTATGCCCATGGTAAGGTCTCTGCAGTGATTACTTATAACCACTAGATGGCACTAGAAGACAACTAATGGGCTTATTAAAATCACTGATATAGTATTATTCAGTCCTTTCTTCTTCAAGATTGGCATTTAGACATGATAAATTCATTATCATTGCATGTATGATCATATTTTAAATGTTTACCACTGTATTCATACAGACATATCAGTTTTTTACAATTATGCCAATTATGGTTTGATGTTTTAAAACTGAAAATTTCATTTAAACTCCATTTAAAATCTAAAAGAGAAGACTTGCAATAAGAGTTTTGTTTCTGAAATCTAAATGTGCAACAAAATGTGTCTGTCTCTAATCATCTTTAATGAGCGTTAATATAAGTTTAACCATTTAATTTCTGTGTATGTGTGTGTTTGTGAGTGTGTTCTCCATTGTGGATGTGTTTTGGTGGTAGTCATATATTTTGGTTTGGACTACACACTAAAACCATAAAATCTTAAAAGGCTTCATATGCTTGAACCCCGATAATTGTCGCTTGCGGCTATATTTATTATTATTATTATTATTATTATTATTTTTCTGCCGTAAAACTGATCGTGCAGAAAAAACCGTAAGTCGTAGAGACTTCAAATTTGGCCAGATGGTAGAGCTCAATTTGGGGAGAACCTATCAAAGTATCAGCCCAATCGGCCCATAGGTGGCGCTACAGCGCAAAAAACTAATTTTTTTGACATTTTTGGCCGTAGCTCGTACAATCTTTGTCGTAGACTCAAAATTTTAACATCGTTGCGATCCTTGGGTCAAGACGCACAAAAGTGCACTGGCGCAGATTTTTCGTACGACGTACCGTTTTTTCCGCAAAATGGCGTTATATCTCAAACCTACTCTTGCGAACTAGTCCTAGGTTTTTTGCCCGATTGGAACCAAACCAGTACTGAAATATTCTCTAGACATTGAATATCAATAATTATCAAAAAAAAGTTGAAACTTCGATTTTCGCGCAAAATAGCGCGAAAAAACGTGTTATGCTAACGTTAGCCAAATGCTAATTGAGGCTATAACTCTTGAACGGAATGAGATATTTTCGCCAAACTCGGTACGCATCTGTAAAAGCTCGATTTTGGGGTAAATAAAAAAAATTGCAGCGTTCGGGCCGCTTGGTGGCGCTATAATAACGAAAAAACATAAAAACGGCTATAACTACAATACCGTTTGTCCGATTGACTTGAAAATTGGTATGCAGCGTCTTTGTCCAATGTGCCAAGTCGATCTATGACGTCATTCGCGTAGCTTAAAAAACATGACCGCCATCGACCAATCAACTTTGAGCACCCATTAGACGAGGTTAACGGAGGCCGATCGGAACGAAACTCAATGGGCATGTTCGACTCATGGTCCTAGAGGTCTGTAAGAATTTTGAAGGAAATCGGCCACTAGTTGGCGCTAACGAGTTTTATGGCTCTGTAATCACGTGGCGTTTCACATATCTACACAATAAGCATATCATTTGATAGATCTCCTCATGATGAACAACTTTGCCTCAAGAACCATTGCTGTCAATCAAATCGTTCATTAATTATTCACAATTATGTTAAAAACCTACTTTTGCGAACTAGTCCTAGGTTTTTTGCTCAATCTCGATCAAACCACGGCAGTAATATTCTCTGGACTCTCTAGATCAATAATTATCAAAAAACTGTTGAACCTTTTGGATTTGGACAGCTTTAACACAGTCATTGAAAATGTTGTTGTTTACCTAGTGTACCCAAAAGTCTGTAAATCCTAAATGACAACTTAAAACGTCATGAAATTATGCAAGGTCATGCGTCATATGATTCCAAACAAGCTTGCAAAATTTTGTGCAGATCGGGCAAAAATTGGTGCTATAACAGTTATAAAGGTTAAAACCAGTACATTTCAATGATAAAGTCCCTGTAATTGCCATTACAACCAGTACATGGCAGCAGAGGACCACTCATTGGCTCTTATCTGACACAATCCATTCAGTTCATGGAGCTCTCTTCTAACGAGCTGATGAACAGGTGTGGCCAATAAGGTATGTCTTTCTTATGTAGTGCACTCCAGTCAGTTCATGGAGCTCTCATTTAACGAGCTGGTGATCAGAATCAGGTGTGATCAATAAGTAAGGCAGCACAGAGCCATGAAACATTCTCTATTCTCCAACTAGCCCTAGCTTTTAAACTCAAAATGAAATAAAACAATCAGTGCAGTACAATCCTCTAGACTCTCCAGGTTGTAAATTCTCAAATAAAACGCTAAATATTTGCATTTGGACAGCTATGACAGGGTCATTTAAAGATGTGGTCTTTATATAGTATACCCAAAAGCCTATAAATCTTAAAAGAAAACCCAAAACTCTGTAAACTGATACATGATTTAATTCTAAACAATCATACAACATTTTATGGAGATTGGGGAAAAAATGGCACTATAATAGTTATAAACTTTAACAACTATTATGCCCATGGTAAGGTCTCTGCAGTGATTACTTATAACCACTAGATGGCACTAGAAGACAACTAATGGGCTTATTAAAATCACTGATATAGTATTATTCAGTCCTTTCTTCTTCAAGATTGGCATTTAGACATGATAAATTCATTATCATTGCATGTATGATCATATTTTAAATGTTTACCACTGTATTCATACAGACATATCAGTTTTTTACAATTATGCCAATTATGGTTTGATGTTTTAAAACTGAAAATTTCATTTAAACTCCATTTAAAATCTAAAAGAGAAGACTTGCAATAAGAGTTTTGTTTCTGAAATCTAAATGTGCAACAAAATGTGTCTGTCTCTAATCATCTTTAATGAGCGTTAATATAAGTTTAACCATTTAATTTCTGTGTATGTGTGTGTTTGTGAGTGTGTTCTCCATTGTGGATGTGTTTTGGTGGTAGTCATATATTTTGGTTTGGACTACACACTAAAACCATAAAATCTTAAAAGGCTTCATATGCTTGAACCCCGATAATTGTCGCTTGCGGCTATATTTATTATT
>JAMKFB010000124.1:145218-175957 GCA_036247105.1 Cirrhinus mrigala
TTATTTCATTTTGAGTTTAAAAGCTAGGGCTAGTTGGAGAATAGAGAATGTTTCATGGCTCTGTGCTGCCTTACTTATTGATCACACCTGATTCTGATCACCAGCTCGTTAAATGAGAGCTCCATGAACTGACTGGAGTGCACTACATAAGAAAGACATACCTTATTGGCCACACCTGTTCATCAGCTCGTTAGAAGAGAGCTCCATGAACTGAATGGATTGTGTCAGATAAGAGCCAATGAGTGGTCCTCTGCTGCCATGTACTGGTTGTAATGGCAATTACAGGGACTTTATCATTGAAATGTACTGGTTTTAACCTTTATAACTGTTATAGCACCAATTTTTGCCCGATCTGCACAAAATTTTGCAAGCTTGTTTGGAATCATATGACGCATGACCTTGCATAATTTCATGACGTTTTGAGTTGTCATTTAGGATTTACAGACTTTTGGGTACACTAGGTAAACAACAACATTTTCAATGACTGTGTTAAAGCTGTCCAAATCCAAAAGGTTCAACAGTTTTTTGATAATTATTGATCTAGAGAGTCCAGAGAATATTACTGCCGTGGTTTGATCGAGATTGAGCAAAAAACCTAGGACTAGTTCGCAAAAGTAGGTTTTTAACATAATTGTGAATAATTAATGAACGATTTGATTGACAGCAATGGTTCTTGAGGCAAAGTTGTTCATCATGAGGAGATCTATCAAATGATATGCATATTGTGTAGATATGTGAAACGCCACGTGATTACAGAGCCATAAAACTCGTTAGCGCCAACTAGTGGCCGATTTCCTTCAAAATTCTTACAGACCTCTAGGACCATGAGTCGAACATGCCCATTGAGTTTCGTTCCGATCGGCCTCCGTTAACCTCGTCTAATGGGTGCTCAAAGTTGATTGGTCGATGGCGGTCATGTTTTTTAAGCTACGCGAATGACGTCATAGATCGACTTGGCACATTGGACAAAGACGCTGCATACCAATTTTCAAGTCAATCGGACAAACGGTATTGTAGTTATAGCCGTTTTTATGTTTTTTCGTTATTATAGCGCCACCAAGCGGCCGAACGCTGCAATTTTTTTTATTTACCCCAAAATCGAGCTTTTACAGATGCGTACCGAGTTTGGCGAAAATATCTCATTCCGTTCAAGAGTTATAGCCTCAATTAGCATTTGGCTAACGTTAGCATAACACGTTTTTTCGCGCTATTTTGCGCGAAAATCGAAGTTTCAACTTTTTTTTGATAATTATTGATATTCAATGTCTAGAGAATATTTCAGTACTGGTTTGGTTCCAATCGGGCAAAAAACCTAGGACTAGTTCGCAAGAGTAGGTTTGAGATATAACGCCATTTTGCGGAAAAACGGTACGTCGTACGAAAAATCTGCGCCAGTGCACTTTTGTGCGTCTTGACCCAAGGATCGCAACGATGTTAAAATTTTGAGTCTACGACAAAGATTGTACGAGCTACGGCCAAAAATGTCAAAAAAATTAGTTTTTTTGCGCTGTAGCGCCACCTATGGGCCGATTGGGCTGATACTTTGATAGGTTCTCCCCAAATTGAGCTCTACCATCTGGCCAAATTTGAAGTCTCTACGACTTACGGTTTTTTCTGCACGATCAGTTTTACGGCAGAAATAATAATAATAATAATAATAATAATCTACAATACATAGGTTTCAGCACTAGGCTGAACCCCTAATATAGCCGCAAGCGACAATTATCGGGGTTCAAGCATATGAAGCCTTTTAAGATTTTATGGTTTTAGTGTGTAGTCCAAACCAAAATATATGACTACCACCAAAACACATCCACAATGGAGAACACACTCACAAACACACACATACACAGAAATTAAATGGTTAAACTTATATTAACGCTCATTAAAGATGATTAGAGACAGACACATTTTGTTGCACATTTAGATTTCAGAAACAAAACTCTTATTGCAAGTCTTCTCTTTTAGATTTTAAATGGAGTTTAAATGAAATTTTCAGTTTTAAAACATCAAACCATAATTGGCATAATTGTAAAAAACTGATATGTCTGTATGAATACAGTGGTAAACATTTAAAATATGATCATACATGCAATGATAATGAATTTATCATGTCTAAATGCCAATCTTGAAGAAGAAAGGACTGAATAATACTATATCAGTGATTTTAATAAGCCCATTAGTTGTCTTCTAGTGCCATCTAGTGGTTATAAGTAATCACTGCAGAGACCTTACCATGGGCATAATAGTTGTTAAAGTTTATAACTATTATAGTGCCATTTTTTCCCCAATCTCCATAAAATGTTGTATGATTGTTTAGAATTAAATCATGTATCAGTTTACAGAGTTTTGGGTTTTCTTTTAAGATTTATAGGCTTTTGGGTATACTATATAAAGACCACATCTTTAAATGACCCTGTCATAGCTGTCCAAATGCAAATATTTAGCGTTTTATTTGAGAATTTACAACCTGGAGAGTCTAGAGGATTGTACTGCACTGATTGTTTTATTTCATTTTGAGTTTAAAAGCTAGGGCTAGTTGGAGAATAGAGAATGTTTCATGGCTCTGTGCTGCCTTACTTATTGATCACACCTGATTCTGATCACCAGCTCGTTAAATGAGAGCTCCATGAACTGACTGGAGTGCACTACATAAGAAAGACATACCTTATTGGCCACACCTGTTCATCAGCTCGTTAGAAGAGAGCTCCATGAACTGAATGGATTGTGTCAGATAAGAGCCAATGAGTGGTCCTCTGCTGCCATGTACTGGTTGTAATGGCAATTACAGGGACTTTATCATTGAAATGTACTGGTTTTAACCTTTATAACTGTTATAGCACCAATTTTTGCCCGATCTGCACAAAATTTTGCAAGCTTGTTTGGAATCATATGACGCATGACCTTGCATAATTTCATGACGTTTTAAGTTGTCATTTAGGATTTACAGACTTTTGGGTACACTAGGTAAACAACAACATTTTCAATGACTGTGTTAAAGCTGTCCAAATCCAAAAGGTTCAACAGTTTTTTGATAATTATTGATCTAGAGAGTCCAGAGAATATTACTGCCGTGGTTTGATCGAGATTGAGCAAAAAACCTAGGACTAGTTCGCAAAAGTAGGTTTTTAACATAATTGTGAATAATTAATGAACGATTTGATTGACAGCAATGGTTCTTGAGGCAAAGTTGTTCATCATGAGGAGATCTATCAAATGATATGCTTATTGTGTAGATATGTGAAACGCCACGTGATTACAGAGCCATAAAACTCGTTAGCGCCAACTAGTGGCCGATTTCCTTCAAAATTCTTACAGACCTCTAGGACCATGAGTCGAACATGCCCATTGAGTTTCGTTCCGATCGGCCTCCGTTAACCTCGTCTAATGGGTGCTCAAAGTTGATTGGTCGATGGCGGTCATGTTTTTTAAGCTACGCGAATGACGTCATAGATCGACTTGGCACATTGGACAAAGACGCTGCATACCAATTTTCAAGTCAATCGGACAAACGGTATTGTAGTTATAGCCGTTTTTATGTTTTTTCGTTATTATAGCGCCACCAAGCGGCCGAACGCTGCAATTTTTTTTATTTACCCCAAAATCGAGCTTTTACAGATGCGTACCGAGTTTGGCGAAAATATCTCATTCCGTTCAAGAGTTATAGCCTCAATTAGCATTTGGCTAACGTTAGCATAACACGTTTTTTCGCGCTATTTTGCGCGAAAATCGAAGTTTCAACTTTTTTTTGATAATTATTGATATTCAATGTCTAGAGAATATTTCAGTACTGGTTTGGTTCCAATCGGGCAAAAAACCTAGGACTAGTTCGCAAGAGTAGGTTTGAGATATAACGCCATTTTGCGGAAAAACGGTACGTCGTACGAAAAATCTGCGCCAGTGCACTTTTGTGCGTCTTGACCCAAGGATCGCAACGATGTTAAAATTTTGAGTCTACGACAAAGATTGTACGAGCTACGGCCAAAAATGTCAAAAAAATTAGTTTTTTGCGCTGTAGCGCCACCTATGGGCCGATTGGGCTGATACTTTGATAGGTTCTCCCCAAATTGAGCTCTACCATCTGGCCAAATTTGAAGTCTCTACGACTTACGGTTTTTTCTGCACGATCAGTTTTACGGCAGAAAAATAATAATAATAATAATAAATATAGCCGCAAGCGACAATTATCGGGGTTCAAGCATATGAAGCCTTTTAAGATTTTATGGTTTTAGTGTGTAGTCCAAACCAAAATATATGACTACCACCAAAACACATCCACAATGGAGAACACACTCACAAACACACACATACACAGAAATTAAATGGTTAAACTTATATTAACGCTCATTAAAGATGATTAGAGACAGACACATTTTGTTGCACATTTAGATTTCAGAAACAAAACTCTTATTGCAAGTCTTCTCTTTTAGATTTTAAATGGAGTTTAAATGAAATTTTCAGTTTTAAAACATCAAACCATAATTGGCATAATTGTAAAAAACTGATATGTCTGTATGAATACAGTGGTAAACATTTAAAATATGATCATACATGCAATGATAATGAATTTATCATGTCTAAATGCCAATCTTGAAGAAGAAAGGACTGAATAATACTATATCAGTGATTTTAATAAGCCCATTAGTTGTCTTCTAGTGCCATCTAGTGGTTATAAGTAATCACTGCAGAGACCTTACCATGGGCATAATAGTTGTTAAAGTTTATAACTATTATAGTGCCATTTTTTCCCCAATCTCCATAAAATGTTGTATGATTGTTTAGAATTAAATCATGTATCAGTTTACAGAGTTTTGGGTTTTCTTTTAAGATTTATAGGCTTTTGGGTATACTATATAAAGACCACATCTTTAAATGACCCTGTCATAGCTGTCCAAATGCAAATATTTAGCGTTTTATTTGAGAATTTACAACCTGGAGAGTCTAGAGGATTGTACTGCACTGATTGTTTTATTTCATTTTGAGTTTAAAAGCTAGGGCTAGTTGGAGAATAGAGAATGTTTCATGGCTCTGTGCTGCCTTACTTATTGATCACACCTGATTCTGATCACCAGCTCGTTAAATGAGAGCTCCATGAACTGACTGGAGTGCACTACATAAGAAAGACATACCTTATTGGCCACACCTGTTCATCAGCTCGTTAGAAGAGAGCTCCATGAACTGAATGGATTGTGTCAGATAAGAGCCAATGAGTGGTCCTCTGCTGCCATGTACTGGTTGTAATGGCAATTACAGGGACTTTATCATTGAAATGTACTGGTTTTAACCTTTATAACTGTTATAGCACCAATTTTTGCCCGATCTGCACAAAATTTTGCAAGCTTGTTTGGAATCATATGACGCATGACCTTGCATAATTTCATGACGTTTTAAGTTGTCATTTAGGATTTACAGACTTTTGGGTACACTAGGTAAACAACAACATTTTCAATGACTGTGTTAAAGCTGTCCAAATCCAAAAGGTTCAACAGTTTTTTGATAATTATTGATCTAGAGAGTCCAGAGAATATTACTGCCGTGGTTTGATCGAGATTGAGCAAAAAACCTAGGACTAGTTCGCAAAAGTAGGTTTTTAACATAATTGTGAATAATTAATGAACGATTTGATTGACAGCAATGGTTCTTGAGGCAAAGTTGTTCATCATGAGGAGATCTATCAAATGATATGCTTATTGTGTAGATATGTGAAACGCCACGTGATTACAGAGCCATAAAACTCGTTAGCGCCAACTAGTGGCCGATTTCCTTCAAAATTCTTACAGACCTCTAGGACCATGAGTCGAACATGCCCATTGAGTTTCGTTCCGATCGGCCTCCGTTAACCTCGTCTAATGGGTGCTCAAAGTTGATTGGTCGATGGCGGTCATGTTTTTTAAGCTACGCGAATGACGTCATAGATCGACTTGGCACATTGGACAAAGACGCTGCATACCAATTTTCAAGTCAATCGGACAAACGGTATTGTAGTTATAGCCGTTTTTATGTTTTTTCGTTATTATAGCGCCACCAAGCGGCCGAACGCTGCAATTTTTTTTATTTACCCCAAAATCGAGCTTTTACAGATGCGTACCGAGTTTGGCGAAAATATCTCATTCCGTTCAAGAGTTATAGCCTCAATTAGCATTTGGCTAACGTTAGCATAACACGTTTTTTCGCGCTATTTTGCGCGAAAATCGAAGTTTCAACTTTTTTTTGATAATTATTGATATTCAATGTCTAGAGAATATTTCAGTACTGGTTTGGTTCCAATCGGGCAAAAAACCTAGGACTAGTTCGCAAGAGTAGGTTTGAGATATAACGCCATTTTGCGGAAAAACGGTACGTCGTACGAAAAATCTGCGCCAGTGCACTTTTGTGCGTCTTGACCCAAGGATCGCAACGATGTTAAAATTTTGAGTCTACGACAAAGATTGTACGAGCTACGGCCAAAAATGTCAAAAAAATTAGTTTTTTGCGCTGTAGCGCCACCTATGGGCCGATTGGGCTGATACTTTGATAGGTTCTCCCCAAATTGAGCTCTACCATCTGGCCAAATTTGAAGTCTCTACGACTTACGGTTTTTTCTGCACGATCAGTTTTACGGCAGAAAAATAATAATAATAATAATAATAATAATAATAAAAATCCTAACAATTACAATAGGGTTTCAGCACTACGTGCTTGAACCCCTAAATATAGCCGCAAGCGACAATTATCGGGGTTCAAGCATATGAAGCCTTTTAAGATTTTATGGTTTTAGTGTGTAGTCCAAACCAAAATATATGACTACCACCAAAACACATCCACAATGGAGAACACACTCACAAACACACACATACACAGAAATTAAATGGTTAAACTTATATTAACGCTCATTAAAGATGATTAGAGACAGACACATTTTGTTGCACATTTAGATTTCAGAAACAAAACTCTTATTGCAAGTCTTCTCTTTTAGATTTTAAATGGAGTTTAAATGAAATTTTCAGTTTTAAAACATCAAACCATAATTGGCATAATTGTAAAAAACTGATATGTCTGTATGAATACAGTGGTAAACATTTAAAATATGATCATACATGCAATGATAATGAATTTATCATGTCTAAATGCCAATCTTGAAGAAGAAAGGACTGAATAATACTATATCAGTGATTTTAATAAGCCCATTAGTTGTCTTCTAGTGCCATCTAGTGGTTATAAGTAATCACTGCAGAGACCTTACCATGGGCATAATAGTTGTTAAAGTTTATAACTATTATAGTGCCATTTTTTCCCCAATCTCCATAAAATGTTGTATGATTGTTTAGAATTAAATCATGTATCAGTTTACAGAGTTTTGGGTTTTCTTTTAAGATTTATAGGCTTTTGGGTATACTATATAAAGACCACATCTTTAAATGACCCTGTCATAGCTGTCCAAATGCAAATATTTAGCGTTTTATTTGAGAATTTACAACCTGGAGAGTCTAGAGGATTGTACTGCACTGATTGTTTTATTTCATTTTGAGTTTAAAAGCTAGGGCTAGTTGGAGAATAGAGAATGTTTCATGGCTCTGTGCTGCCTTACTTATTGATCACACCTGATTCTGATCACCAGCTCGTTAAATGAGAGCTCCATGAACTGACTGGAGTGCACTACATAAGAAAGACATACCTTATTGGCCACACCTGTTCATCAGCTCGTTAGAAGAGAGCTCCATGAACTGAATGGATTGTGTCAGATAAGAGCCAATGAGTGGTCCTCTGCTGCCATGTACTGGTTGTAATGGCAATTACAGGGACTTTATCATTGAAATGTACTGGTTTTAACCTTTATAACTGTTATAGCACCAATTTTTGCCCGATCTGCACAAAATTTTGCAAGCTTGTTTGGAATCATATGACGCATGACCTTGCATAATTTCATGACGTTTTAAGTTGTCATTTAGGATTTACAGACTTTTGGGTACACTAGGTAAACAACAACATTTTCAATGACTGTGTTAAAGCTGTCCAAATCCAAAAGGTTCAACAGTTTTTTGATAATTATTGATCTAGAGAGTCCAGAGAATATTACTGCCGTGGTTTGATCGAGATTGAGCAAAAAACCTAGGACTAGTTCGCAAAAGTAGGTTTTTAACATAATTGTGAATAATTAATGAACGATTTGATTGACAGCAATGGTTCTTGAGGCAAAGTTGTTCATCATGAGGAGATCTATCAAATGATATGCTTATTGTGTAGATATGTGAAACGCCACGTGATTACAGAGCCATAAAACTCGTTAGCGCCAACTAGTGGCCGATTTCCTTCAAAATTCTTACAGACCTCTAGGACCATGAGTCGAACATGCCCATTGAGTTTCGTTCCGATCGGCCTCCGTTAACCTCGTCTAATGGGTGCTCAAAGTTGATTGGTCGATGGCGGTCATGTTTTTTAAGCTACGCGAATGACGTCATAGATCGACTTGGCACATTGGACAAAGACGCTGCATACCAATTTTCAAGTCAATCGGACAAACGGTATTGTAGTTATAGCCGTTTTTATGTTTTTTTCGTTATTATAGCGCCACCAAGCGGCCGAACGCTGCAATTTTTTTTATTTACCCCAAAATCGAGCTTTTACAGATGCGTACCGAGTTTGGCGAAAATATCTCATTCCGTTCAAGAGTTATAGCCTCAATTAGCATTTGGCTAACGTTAGCATAACACGTTTTTTCGCGCTATTTTGCGCGAAAATCGAAGTTTCAACTTTTTTTTGATAATTATTGATATTCAATGTCTAGAGAATATTTCAGTACTGGTTTGGTTCCAATCGGGCAAAAAACCTAGGACTAGTTCGCAAGAGTAGGTTTGAGATATAACGCCATTTTGCGGAAAAACGGTACGTCGTACGAAAAATCTGCGCCAGTGCACTTTTGTGCGTCTTGACCCAAGGATCGCAACGATGTTAAAATTTTGAGTCTACGACAAAGATTGTACGAGCTACGGCCAAAAATGTCAAAAAAATTAGTTTTTTGCGCTGTAGCGCCACCTATGGGCCGATTGGGCTGATACTTTGATAGGTTCTCCCCAAATTGAGCTCTACCATCTGGCCAAATTTGAAGTCTCTACGACTTACGGTTTTTTCTGCACGATCAGTTTTACGGCAGAAAAATAATAATAATAATAATAATAATAATAAAAATCCTAACAATTACAATAGGGTTTCAGCACTACGTGCTTGAACCCCTAAAAATCCTACATTACAATAGGGTTTCAGCACTACGTGCTTGAACCCCTAAATATAGCCGCAAGCGACAATTATCGGGGTTCAAGCATATGAAGCCTTTTAAGATTTTATGGTTTTAGTGTGTAGTCCAAACCAAAATATATGACTACCACCAAAACACATCCACAATGGAGAACACACTCACAAACACACACATACACAGAAATTAAATGGTTAAACTTATATTAACGCTCATTAAAGATGATTAGAGACAGACACATTTTGTTGCACATTTAGATTTCAGAAACAAAACTCTTATTGCAAGTCTTCTCTTTTAGATTTTAAATGGAGTTTAAATGAAATTTTCAGTTTTAAAACATCAAACCATAATTGGCATAATTGTAAAAAACTGATATGTCTGTATGAATACAGTGGTAAACATTTAAAATATGATCATACATGCAATGATAATGAATTTATCATGTCTAAATGCCAATCTTGAAGAAGAAAGGACTGAATAATACTATATCAGTGATTTTAATAAGCCCATTAGTTGTCTTCTAGTGCCATCTAGTGGTTATAAGTAATCACTGCAGAGACCTTACCATGGGCATAATAGTTGTTAAAGTTTATAACTATTATAGTGCCATTTTTTCCCCAATCTCCATAAAATGTTGTATGATTGTTTAGAATTAAATCATGTATCAGTTTACAGAGTTTTGGGTTTTCTTTTAAGATTTATAGGCTTTTGGGTATACTATATAAAGACCACATCTTTAAATGACCCTGTCATAGCTGTCCAAATGCAAATATTTAGCGTTTTATTTGAGAATTTACAACCTGGAGAGTCTAGAGGATTGTACTGCACTGATTGTTTTATTTCATTTTGAGTTTAAAAGCTAGGGCTAGTTGGAGAATAGAGAATGTTTCATGGCTCTGTGCTGCCTTACTTATTGATCACACCTGATTCTGATCACCAGCTCGTTAAATGAGAGCTCCATGAACTGACTGGAGTGCACTACATAAGAAAGACATACCTTATTGGCCACACCTGTTCATCAGCTCGTTAGAAGAGAGCTCCATGAACTGAATGGATTGTGTCAGATAAGAGCCAATGAGTGGTCCTCTGCTGCCATGTACTGGTTGTAATGGCAATTACAGGGACTTTATCATTGAAATGTACTGGTTTTAACCTTTATAACTGTTATAGCACCAATTTTTGCCCGATCTGCACAAAATTTTGCAAGCTTGTTTGGAATCATATGACGCATGACCTTGCATAATTTCATGACGTTTTAAGTTGTCATTTAGGATTTACAGACTTTTGGGTACACTAGGTAAACAACAACATTTTCAATGACTGTGTTAAAGCTGTCCAAATCCAAAAGGTTCAACAGTTTTTTGATAATTATTGATCTAGAGAGTCCAGAGAATATTACTGCCGTGGTTTGATCGAGATTGAGCAAAAAACCTAGGACTAGTTCGCAAAAGTAGGTTTTTAACATAATTGTGAATAATTAATGAACGATTTGATTGACAGCAATGGTTCTTGAGGCAAAGTTGTTCATCATGAGGAGATCTATCAAATGATATGCTTATTGTGTAGATATGTGAAACGCCACGTGATTACAGAGCCATAAAACTCGTTAGCGCCAACTAGTGGCCGATTTCCTTCAAAATTCTTACAGACCTCTAGGACCATGAGTCGAACATGCCCATTGAGTTTCGTTCCGATCGGCCTCCGTTAACCTCGTCTAATGGGTGCTCAAAGTTGATTGGTCGATGGCGGTCATGTTTTTTAAGCTACGCGAATGACGTCATAGATCGACTTGGCACATTGGACAAAGACGCTGCATACCAATTTTCAAGTCAATCGGACAAACGGTATTGTAGTTATAGCCGTTTTTATGTTTTTTCGTTATTATAGCGCCACCAAGCGGCCGAACGCTGCAATTTTTTTTATTTACCCCAAAATCGAGCTTTTACAGATGCGTACCGAGTTTGGCGAAAATATCTCATTCCGTTCAAGAGTTATAGCCTCAATTAGCATTTGGCTAACGTTAGCATAACACGTTTTTTCGCGCTATTTTGCGCGAAAATCGAAGTTTCAACTTTTTTTTGATAATTATTGATATTCAATGTCTAGAGAATATTTCAGTACTGGTTTGGTTCCAATCGGGCAAAAAACCTAGGACTAGTTCGCAAGAGTAGGTTTGAGATATAACGCCATTTTGCGGAAAAACGGTACGTCGTACGAAAAATCTGCGCCAGTGCACTTTTGTGCGTCTTGACCCAAGGATCGCAACGATGTTAAAATTTTGAGTCTACGACAAAGATTGTACGAGCTACGGCCAAAAATGTCAAAAAAATTAGTTTTTTGCGCTGTAGCGCCACCTATGGGCCGATTGGGCTGATACTTTGATAGGTTCTCCCCAAATTGAGCTCTACCATCTGGCCAAATTTGAAGTCTCTACGACTTACGGTTTTTTCTGCACGATCAGTTTTACGGCAGAAAAATAATAATAATAATAATAAATATAGCCGCAAGCGACAATTATCGGGGTTCAAGCATATGAAGCCTTTTAAGATTTTATGGTTTTAGTGTGTAGTCCAAACCAAAATATATGACTACCACCAAAACACATCCACAATGGAGAACACACTCACAAACACACACATACACAGAAATTAAATGGTTAAACTTATATTAACGCTCATTAAAGATGATTAGAGACAGACACATTTTGTTGCACATTTAGATTTCAGAAACAAAACTCTTATTGCAAGTCTTCTCTTTTAGATTTTAAATGGAGTTTAAATGAAATTTTCAGTTTTAAAACATCAAACCATAATTGGCATAATTGTAAAAAACTGATATGTCTGTATGAATACAGTGGTAAACATTTAAAATATGATCATACATGCAATGATAATGAATTTATCATGTCTAAATGCCAATCTTGAAGAAGAAAGGACTGAATAATACTATATCAGTGATTTTAATAAGCCCATTAGTTGTCTTCTAGTGCCATCTAGTGGTTATAAGTAATCACTGCAGAGACCTTACCATGGGCATAATAGTTGTTAAAGTTTATAACTATTATAGTGCCATTTTTTCCCCAATCTCCATAAAATGTTGTATGATTGTTTAGAATTAAATCATGTATCAGTTTACAGAGTTTTGGGTTTTCTTTTAAGATTTATAGGCTTTTGGGTATACTATATAAAGACCACATCTTTAAATGACCCTGTCATAGCTGTCCAAATGCAAATATTTAGCGTTTTATTTGAGAATTTACAACCTGGAGAGTCTAGAGGATTGTACTGCACTGATTGTTTTATTTCATTTTGAGTTTAAAAGCTAGGGCTAGTTGGAGAATAGAGAATGTTTCATGGCTCTGTGCTGCCTTACTTATTGATCACACCTGATTCTGATCACCAGCTCGTTAAATGAGAGCTCCATGAACTGACTGGAGTGCACTACATAAGAAAGACATACCTTATTGGCCACACCTGTTCATCAGCTCGTTAGAAGAGAGCTCCATGAACTGAATGGATTGTGTCAGATAAGAGCCAATGAGTGGTCCTCTGCTGCCATGTACTGGTTGTAATGGCAATTACAGGGACTTTATCATTGAAATGTACTGGTTTTAACCTTTATAACTGTTATAGCACCAATTTTTGCCCGATCTGCACAAAATTTTGCAAGCTTGTTTGGAATCATATGACGCATGACCTTGCATAATTTCATGACGTTTTAAGTTGTCATTTAGGATTTACAGACTTTTGGGTACACTAGGTAAACAACAACATTTTCAATGACTGTGTTAAAGCTGTCCAAATCCAAAAGGTTCAACAGTTTTTTGATAATTATTGATCTAGAGAGTCCAGAGAATATTACTGCCGTGGTTTGATCGAGATTGAGCAAAAAACCTAGGACTAGTTCGCAAAAGTAGGTTTTTAACATAATTGTGAATAATTAATGAACGATTTGATTGACAGCAATGGTTCTTGAGGCAAAGTTGTTCATCATGAGGAGATCTATCAAATGATATGCTTATTGTGTAGATATGTGAAACGCCACGTGATTACAGAGCCATAAAACTCGTTAGCGCCAACTAGTGGCCGATTTCCTTCAAAATTCTTACAGACCTCTAGGACCATGAGTCGAACATGCCCATTGAGTTTCGTTCCGATCGGCCTCCGTTAACCTCGTCTAATGGGTGCTCAAAGTTGATTGGTCGATGGCGGTCATGTTTTTTAAGCTACGCGAATGACGTCATAGATCGACTTGGCACATTGGACAAAGACGCTGCATACCAATTTTCAAGTCAATCGGACAAACGGTATTGTAGTTATAGCCGTTTTTATGTTTTTTCGTTATTATAGCGCCACCAAGCGGCCGAACGCTGCAATTTTTTTTATTTACCCCAAAATCGAGCTTTTACAGATGCGTACCGAGTTTGGCGAAAATATCTCATTCCGTTCAAGAGTTATAGCCTCAATTAGCATTTGGCTAACGTTAGCATAACACGTTTTTTTCGCGCTATTTTGCGCGAAAATCGAAGTTTCAACTTTTTTTTGATAATTATTGATATTCAATGTCTAGAGAATATTTCAGTACTGGTTTGGTTCCAATCGGGCAAAAAACCTAGGACTAGTTCGCAAGAGTAGGTTTGAGATATAACGCCATTTTGCGGAAAAACGGTACGTCGTACGAAAAATCTGCGCCAGTGCACTTTTGTGCGTCTTGACCCAAGGATCGCAACGATGTTAAAATTTTGAGTCTACGACAAAGATTGTACGAGCTACGGCCAAAAATGTCAAAAAAATTAGTTTTTTGCGCTGTAGCGCCACCTATGGGCCGATTGGGCTGATACTTTGATAGGTTCTCCCCAAATTGAGCTCTACCATCTGGCCAAATTTGAAGTCTCTACGACTTACGGTTTTTTCTGCACGATCAGTTTTACGGCAGAAAAATAATAATAATAATAATAAATATAGCCGCAAGCGACAATTATCGGGGTTCAAGCATATGAAGCCTTTTAAGATTTTATGGTTTTAGTGTGTAGTCCAAACCAAAATATATGACTACCACCAAAACACATCCACAATGGAGAACACACTCACAAACACACACATACACAGAAATTAAATGGTTAAACTTATATTAACGCTCATTAAAGATGATTAGAGACAGACACATTTTGTTGCACATTTAGATTTCAGAAACAAAACTCTTATTGCAAGTCTTCTCTTTTAGATTTTAAATGGAGTTTAAATGAAATTTTCAGTTTTAAAACATCAAACCATAATTGGCATAATTGTAAAAAACTGATATGTCTGTATGAATACAGTGGTAAACATTTAAAATATGATCATACATGCAATGATAATGAATTTATCATGTCTAAATGCCAATCTTGAAGAAGAAAGGACTGAATAATACTATATCAGTGATTTTAATAAGCCCATTAGTTGTCTTCTAGTGCCATCTAGTGGTTATAAGTAATCACTGCAGAGACCTTACCATGGGCATAATAGTTGTTAAAGTTTATAACTATTATAGTGCCATTTTTTCCCCAATCTCCATAAAATGTTGTATGATTGTTTAGAATTAAATCATGTATCAGTTTACAGAGTTTTGGGTTTTCTTTTAAGATTTATAGGCTTTTGGGTATACTATATAAAGACCACATCTTTAAATGACCCTGTCATAGCTGTCCAAATGCAAATATTTAGCGTTTTATTTGAGAATTTACAACCTGGAGAGTCTAGAGGATTGTACTGCACTGATTGTTTTATTTCATTTTGAGTTTAAAAGCTAGGGCTAGTTGGAGAATAGAGAATGTTTCATGGCTCTGTGCTGCCTTACTTATTGATCACACCTGATTCTGATCACCAGCTCGTTAAATGAGAGCTCCATGAACTGACTGGAGTGCACTACATAAGAAAGACATACCTTATTGGCCACACCTGTTCATCAGCTCGTTAGAAGAGAGCTCCATGAACTGAATGGATTGTGTCAGATAAGAGCCAATGAGTGGTCCTCTGCTGCCATGTACTGGTTGTAATGGCAATTACAGGGACTTTATCATTGAAATGTACTGGTTTTAACCTTTATAACTGTTATAGCACCAATTTTTGCCCGATCTGCACAAAATTTTGCAAGCTTGTTTGGAATCATATGACGCATGACCTTGCATAATTTCATGACGTTTTAAGTTGTCATTTAGGATTTACAGACTTTTGGGTACACTAGGTAAACAACAACATTTTCAATGACTGTGTTAAAGCTGTCCAAATCCAAAAGGTTCAACAGTTTTTTGATAATTATTGATCTAGAGAGTCCAGAGAATATTACTGCCGTGGTTTGATCGAGATTGAGCAAAAAACCTAGGACTAGTTCGCAAAAGTAGGTTTTTAACATAATTGTGAATAATTAATGAACGATTTGATTGACAGCAATGGTTCTTGAGGCAAAGTTGTTCATCATGAGGAGATCTATCAAATGATATGCTTATTGTGTAGATATGTGAAACGCCACGTGATTACAGAGCCATAAAACTCGTTAGCGCCAACTAGTGGCCGATTTCCTTCAAAATTCTTACAGACCTCTAGGACCATGAGTCGAACATGCCCATTGAGTTTCGTTCCGATCGGCCTCCGTTAACCTCGTCTAATGGGTGCTCAAAGTTGATTGGTCGATGGCGGTCATGTTTTTTAAGCTACGCGAATGACGTCATAGATCGACTTGGCACATTGGACAAAGACGCTGCATACCAATTTTCAAGTCAATCGGACAAACGGTATTGTAGTTATAGCCGTTTTTATGTTTTTTCGTTATTATAGCGCCACCAAGCGGCCGAACGCTGCAATTTTTTTTATTTACCCCAAAATCGAGCTTTTACAGATGCGTACCGAGTTTGGCGAAAATATCTCATTCCGTTCAAGAGTTATAGCCTCAATTAGCATTTGGCTAACGTTAGCATAACACGTTTTTTTCGCGCTATTTTGCGCGAAAATCGAAGTTTCAACTTTTTTTTGATAATTATTGATATTCAATGTCTAGAGAATATTTCAGTACTGGTTTGGTTCCAATCGGGCAAAAAACCTAGGACTAGTTCGCAAGAGTAGGTTTGAGATATAACGCCATTTTGCGGAAAAACGGTACGTCGTACGAAAAATCTGCGCCAGTGCACTTTTGTGCGTCTTGACCCAAGGATCGCAACGATGTTAAAATTTTGAGTCTACGACAAAGATTGTACGAGCTACGGCCAAAAATGTCAAAAAAATTAGTTTTTTGCGCTGTAGCGCCACCTATGGGCCGATTGGGCTGATACTTTGATAGGTTCTCCCCAAATTGAGCTCTACCATCTGGCCAAATTTGAAGTCTCTACGACTTACGGTTTTTTCTGCACGATCAGTTTTACGGCAGAAAAATAATAATAATAATAATAAATATAGCCGCAAGCGACAATTATCGGGGTTCAAGCATATGAAGCCTTTTAAGATTTTATGGTTTTAGTGTGTAGTCCAAACCAAAATATATGACTACCACCAAAACACATCCACAATGGAGAACACACTCACAAACACACACATACACAGAAATTAAATGGTTAAACTTATATTAACGCTCATTAAAGATGATTAGAGACAGACACATTTTGTTGCACATTTAGATTTCAGAAACAAAACTCTTATTGCAAGTCTTCTCTTTTAGATTTTAAATGGAGTTTAAATGAAATTTTCAGTTTTAAAACATCAAACCATAATTGGCATAATTGTAAAAAACTGATATGTCTGTATGAATACAGTGGTAAACATTTAAAATATGATCATACATGCAATGATAATGAATTTATCATGTCTAAATGCCAATCTTGAAGAAGAAAGGACTGAATAATACTATATCAGTGATTTTAATAAGCCCATTAGTTGTCTTCTAGTGCCATCTAGTGGTTATAAGTAATCACTGCAGAGACCTTACCATGGGCATAATAGTTGTTAAAGTTTATAACTATTATAGTGCCATTTTTTCCCCAATCTCCATAAAATGTTGTATGATTGTTTAGAATTAAATCATGTATCAGTTTACAGAGTTTTGGGTTTTCTTTTAAGATTTATAGGCTTTTGGGTATACTATATAAAGACCACATCTTTAAATGACCCTGTCATAGCTGTCCAAATGCAAATATTTAGCGTTTTATTTGAGAATTTACAACCTGGAGAGTCTAGAGGATTGTACTGCACTGATTGTTTTATTTCATTTTGAGTTTAAAAGCTAGGGCTAGTTGGAGAATAGAGAATGTTTCATGGCTCTGTGCTGCCTTACTTATTGATCACACCTGATTCTGATCACCAGCTCGTTAAATGAGAGCTCCATGAACTGACTGGAGTGCACTACATAAGAAAGACATACCTTATTGGCCACACCTGTTCATCAGCTCGTTAGAAGAGAGCTCCATGAACTGAATGGATTGTGTCAGATAAGAGCCAATGAGTGGTCCTCTGCTGCCATGTACTGGTTGTAATGGCAATTACAGGGACTTTATCATTGAAATGTACTGGTTTTAACCTTTATAACTGTTATAGCACCAATTTTTGCCCGATCTGCACAAAATTTTGCAAGCTTGTTTGGAATCATATGACGCATGACCTTGCATAATTTCATGACGTTTTAAGTTGTCATTTAGGATTTACAGACTTTTGGGTACACTAGGTAAACAACAACATTTTCAATGACTGTGTTAAAGCTGTCCAAATCCAAAAGGTTCAACAGTTTTTTGATAATTATTGATCTAGAGAGTCCAGAGAATATTACTGCCGTGGTTTGATCGAGATTGAGCAAAAAACCTAGGACTAGTTCGCAAAAGTAGGTTTTTAACATAATTGTGAATAATTAATGAACGATTTGATTGACAGCAATGGTTCTTGAGGCAAAGTTGTTCATCATGAGGAGATCTATCAAATGATATGCTTATTGTGTAGATATGTGAAACGCCACGTGATTACAGAGCCATAAAACTCGTTAGCGCCAACTAGTGGCCGATTTCCTTCAAAATTCTTACAGACCTCTAGGACCATGAGTCGAACATGCCCATTGAGTTTCGTTCCGATCGGCCTCCGTTAACCTCGTCTAATGGGTGCTCAAAGTTGATTGGTCGATGGCGGTCATGTTTTTTAAGCTACGCGAATGACGTCATAGATCGACTTGGCACATTGGACAAAGACGCTGCATACCAATTTTCAAGTCAATCGGACAAACGGTATTGTAGTTATAGCCGTTTTTATGTTTTTTCGTTATTATAGCGCCACCAAGCGGCCGAACGCTGCAATTTTTTTTATTTACCCCAAAATCGAGCTTTTACAGATGCGTACCGAGTTTGGCGAAAATATCTCATTCCGTTCAAGAGTTATAGCCTCAATTAGCATTTGGCTAACGTTAGCATAACACGTTTTTTCGCGCTATTTTGCGCGAAAATCGAAGTTTCAACTTTTTTTTGATAATTATTGATATTCAATGTCTAGAGAATATTTCAGTACTGGTTTGGTTCCAATCGGGCAAAAAACCTAGGACTAGTTCGCAAGAGTAGGTTTGAGATATAACGCCATTTTGCGGAAAAACGGTACGTCGTACGAAAAATCTGCGCCAGTGCACTTTTGTGCGTCTTGACCCAAGGATCGCAACGATGTTAAAATTTTGAGTCTACGACAAAGATTGTACGAGCTACGGCCAAAAATGTCAAAAAAATTAGTTTTTTGCGCTGTAGCGCCACCTATGGGCCGATTGGGCTGATACTTTGATAGGTTCTCCCCAAATTGAGCTCTACCATCTGGCCAAATTTGAAGTCTCTACGACTTACGGTTTTTTCTGCACGATCAGTTTTACGGCAGAAAAATAATAATAATAATAATAATAAATATAGCCGCAAGCGACAATTATCGGGGTTCAAGCATATAAAGACTTTTAAGATTTTATGGTTTTAGTGTGTAGTCCAAACCAAAATGTATGACTAACACCAAAACACATCCACAATGGAGAACACACTCACAAACACACACATACACAGAAATTAAATGGTTAAACTTATATTAAAGCTCATTAAAGATGATTAGAGACAGACACATTTTGTTGCACATTTAGATTTCTGAAACAACAACAAAACTCTTATTGCAAGTCTTCTCTTTTAGATTTTAAATGGAGTTTAAATGAAATTTTCAGTTTTATAACATCAAACCATAATTGGCATAATTGTAAAAAACTGATATGTCTGTATGAATACAGTGGTAAACATTTAAAATATGATCATACATGCAATGATAATGAATTTATCATGTCTAAATGCCAATCTTGAAGAAGAAAGGACTGAAAAATACTATATCAGTGATTTTAATAAGCCCATTAGTTGTCTTGTAGTGCCATCTAGTGGTTATAATTAATCACTGCAGAGACCTTACCATGTGCATAATAGTTGTTAAAGTTTCTAACTATTATAGTGCCATTTTTTCCCCAATCTCTATAAAATGTTGTATGATTGTTTAGAATTAAATCATGTATCAGTTTACACAGTTTTGGGTTTTCTTTTAAGATTTATAGGCTTTTGGGTATACTATATAAAGACCACATCTTTAAATGACCCTGTCATAGCTGTCCAAATGCAAATATTTAGCGTTTTATTTGAGAATTATCAACATGGAGAGTCTAGAGGATTGTACTGCACTGATTATTTTATTTCATTTTGAGTTTAAAAGCTAGGGCTAGTTGGAGAATAGAGAATGTTTCATGGCTCTGTGCTGCCTTACTGATTGATCACACCTGATTCTGATCACCAGCTCGTTAAATGAGAGCTCCATGAACTGACTGGAGTGCACTACATAAGAAAGACATACCTTATTGGCCACACCTGTTCATCAGCTCGTTAGAAGAGAGCTCCATGAACTGAATGGATTGTGTCAGATAAGAGCCAATGAGTGGTCCTCTGCTGCCATGTACTGGTTGTAATGGCAATTACAGGGACTTTATCATTGAAATGTACTGGTTTTAACCTTTATAACTGTTATAGCACCAATTTTTGCCCGATCTGCACAAAATTTTGCAAGCTTGTTTGGAATCATATGACGCATGACCTTGCATAATTTCATGATGTTTTGAGTTGTCATTTAGGATTTACAGACTTTTGGGTACACTAGGTAAACAACAACATTTTCAATGACTGTGTTAAAGCTGTCCAAATCCAAAAGGTTCAACAGTTTTTTGATAATTATTGATCTAGAGAGTCCAGAGAATATTACTGCGGTGGTTTGATCGAGATTGAGCAAAAAACCTAGGACTAGTTCGCAAAAGTAGGTTTTTCACATAATTGTGAATAATTAATGAACGATTTCATTGACAGCAATGGTTCTTGAGGCAAAGTTGTGCATCATGAGGAGATCTATCAAATGATATGCATATTGTGTAGATATGTGAAACACCACGTGATTACAGAGCCATAAAACTCGTTAGCGCCAACTAGTGGCCGATTTCCTTCAAAATTCTTACAGACCTCTAGGACCATGAGTCGAACATGCCCAGTGAGTTTCGTTTCGATCGGCCTCCGTTAACCTCGTCTAATGGGTGCTCAAAGTTGATTGGTCGATGGCGGTCATGTTTTTTAAGCTACGCGAATGACGTCATAGATCGTCTTGGCACTTTGGACAAAGACGCTGCACACCAATTTTCAAGTCAATCGGACAAACGGTATTGTAGTTATAGCCGTTTTTATGTTTTTTTCGTTATTATAGCGCCACCAAGCGGCCGAACGCTGCAATTTTTTTTATTTACCCCAAAATCGAGCTTTTACATATGCGTACCGAGTTTGGCGAAAATATCTCATTCCGTTCAAGAGTTATAGCCTCAATTAGCATTTGGCTAACGTTAGCATAACACGTTTTTTTCGCGCTATTTTGCGCGAAAATCGAAATTTCAACTTTTTTTTGATAATTATTGATATTCAATGTCTAGAGAATATTTCAGCACTGGTTTGGTTCCAATAGGGCAAAAAACCTAGGACTAGTTCGCAAGAGTAGGTTTGAGATATAACGCCATTTTGCGGAAAAACGGTACGTCGTACGAAAAATCTGCGCCAGTGCACTTTTGTGCGTATTGACCCAAGGATCGCAACGATGTTAAAATTTTGAGTCTACGACAAAGATTGTACGAGCTACGGCCAAAAATGTCAAAAAAATTAGTTTTTTGCGCTGTAGCGCCACCTATGGGCCGATTGGGCTGATACTTTGATAGGTTCTCCCCAAATTGAGCTCTACCATCTGGCCAAATTTGAAGTCTCTACGACTTACGGTTTTTTCTGCACGATCAGTTTTACGGCAGAAAAATAATAATAATAATAATAATAATAATAATAAAAATCCTAACAATTACAATAGGGTTTCAGCACTACGTGCTTGAACCCCTAATAATAATAAAAATCCTAACAATTACAATAGGGTTTCAGCACTACGTGCTTGAACCCCTAATAATAATAATAATAATAATAAAAATCCTAACAATTACAATAGGGTTTCAGCACTACGTGCTTGAACCCCTAATAATAATAATAAAAATCCTAACAATTACAATAGGGTTTCAGCACTACGTGCTTGAACCCCTAATAAAAATCCTAACAATTACAATAGGGTTTCAGCACTACGTGCTTGAACCCCTAAATATAGCCGCAAGCGACAATTATCGGGGTTCAAGCATATGAAGCCTTTTAAGATTTTATGGTTTTAGTGTGTAGTCCAAACCAAAATATATGACTACCACCAAAACACATCCACAATGGAGAACACACTCACAAACACACACATACACAGAAATTAAATGGTTAAACTTATATTAACGCTCATTAAAGATGATTAGAGACAGACACATTTTGTTGCACATTTAGATTTCAGAAACAAAACTCTTATTGCAAGTCTTCTCTTTTAGATTTTAAATGGAGTTTAAATGAAATTTTCAGTTTTAAAACATCAAACCATAATTGGCATAATTGTAAAAAACTGATATGTCTGTATGAATACAGTGGTAAACATTTAAAATATGATCATACATGCAATGATAATGAATTTATCATGTCTAAATGCCAATCTTGAAGAAGAAAGGACTGAATAATACTATATCAGTGATTTTAATAAGCCCATTAGTTGTCTTCTAGTGCCATCTAGTGGTTATAAGTAATCACTGCAGAGACCTTACCATGGGCATAATAGTTGTTAAAGTTTATAACTATTATAGTGCCATTTTTTCCCCAATCTCCATAAAATGTTGTATGATTGTTTAGAATTAAATCATGTATCAGTTTACAGAGTTTTGGGTTTTCTTTTAAGATTTATAGGCTTTTGGGTATACTATATAAAGACCACATCTTTAAATGACCCTGTCATAGCTGTCCAAATGCAAATATTTAGCGTTTTATTTGAGAATTTACAACCTGGAGAGTCTAGAGGATTGTACTGCACTGATTGTTTTATTTCATTTTGAGTTTAAAAGCTAGGGCTAGTTGGAGAATAGAGAATGTTTCATGGCTCTGTGCTGCCTTACTTATTGATCACACCTGATTCTGATCACCAGCTCGTTAAATGAGAGCTCCATGAACTGACTGGAGTGCACTACATAAGAAAGACATACCTTATTGGCCACACCTGTTCATCAGCTCGTTAGAAGAGAGCTCCATGAACTGAATGGATTGTGTCAGATAAGAGCCAATGAGTGGTCCTCTGCTGCCATGTACTGGTTGTAATGGCAATTACAGGGACTTTATCATTGAAATGTACTGGTTTTAACCTTTATAACTGTTATAGCACCAATTTTTGCCCGATCTGCACAAAATTTTGCAAGCTTGTTTGGAATCATATGACGCATGACCTTGCATAATTTCATGACGTTTTAAGTTGTCATTTAGGATTTACAGACTTTTGGGTACACTAGGTAAACAACAACATTTTCAATGACTGTGTTAAAGCTGTCCAAATCCAAAAGGTTCAACAGTTTTTTGATAATTATTGATCTAGAGAGTCCAGAGAATATTACTGCCGTGGTTTGATCGAGATTGAGCAAAAAACCTAGGACTAGTTCGCAAAAGTAGGTTTTTAACATAATTGTGAATAATTAATGAACGATTTGATTGACAGCAATGGTTCTTGAGGCAAAGTTGTTCATCATGAGGAGATCTATCAAATGATATGCTTATTGTGTAGATATGTGAAACGCCACGTGATTACAGAGCCATAAAACTCGTTAGCGCCAACTAGTGGCCGATTTCCTTCAAAATTCTTACAGACCTCTAGGACCATGAGTCGAACATGCCCATTGAGTTTCGTTCCGATCGGCCTCCGTTAACCTCGTCTAATGGGTGCTCAAAGTTGATTGGTCGATGGCGGTCATGTTTTTTAAGCTACGCGAATGACGTCATAGATCGACTTGGCACATTGGACAAAGACGCTGCATACCAATTTTCAAGTCAATCGGACAAACGGTATTGTAGTTATAGCCGTTTTTATGTTTTTTTCGTTATTATAGCGCCACCAAGCGGCCGAACGCTGCAATTTTTTTTATTTACCCCAAAATCGAGCTTTTACAGATGCGTACCGAGTTTGGCGAAAATATCTCATTCCGTTCAAGAGTTATAGCCTCAATTAGCATTTGGCTAACGTTAGCATAACACGTTTTTTCGCGCTATTTTGCGCGAAAATCGAAGTTTCAACTTTTTTTTGATAATTATTGATATTCAATGTCTAGAGAATATTTCAGTACTGGTTTGGTTCCAATCGGGCAAAAAACCTAGGACTAGTTCGCAAGAGTAGGTTTGAGATATAACGCCATTTTGCGGAAAAAACGGTACGTCGTACGAAAAATCTGCGCCAGTGCACTTTTGTGCGTCTTGACCCAAGGATCGCAACGATGTTAAAATTTTGAGTCTACGACAAAGATTGTACGAGCTACGGCCAAAAATGTCAAAAAAATTAGTTTTTTGCGCTGTAGCGCCACCTATGGGCCGATTGGGCTGATACTTTGATAGGTTCTCCCCAAATTGAGCTCTACCATCTGGCCAAATTTGAAGTCTCTACGACTTACGGTTTTTTCTGCACGATCAGTTTTACGGCAGAAAAATAATAATAATAATAATAATAATAATAAAATCTACATTACAAGGTTTCAGCACTACTGCTTGAACCCATAATAAAATCCTAACAATTACAATAGGGTTTCAGCACTACGTGCTTGAACCCCTAATAAAAATCCTAACAATTACAATAGGGTTTCAGCACTACGTGCTTGAACCCCTAAATATAGCTGCAAGCAGCAATTACCGGGGTTCGAGCATTTAAGGCCTTTGAGGTGGTATGCAAATTTGTTCAGAATGAGAGGATATATCATACAGATATAAGTGTAAGATCTAGTGTTTGTGTGAATGGATGAGCATTTTTTAACAATTTGAGGCAATTTACCATAGAAATCTTGATTTTAAAGCCTTTTTAACTGTTATAGCACCAGCTATGCTCCGATCTCCATGAAACTTTGCATGCTTGTTAAGAATCATCAGACACATGTTTTCTCCAATTTTCGTAACGTTTTGAGTTTTCGTTTTGGTTTTATAAGCTTTTGAGTATATGTGGCCACGCCCCTATTGTAAATGGCCCCATTACAGCTAACCGAAGGACAAAATTCAACATTTTTTTGATAATTATTGATCTAGAGAGTCCAGAGAACATTACTGCAGTGGTTTGATCGAGATTGAGCGAAAAACCTAGGACTAGTTCGCCAAAGTAGGTTTTTGACATATTGTTGAATAATTAATGAACGGTTTGATTGACAGCAATGGTTCTTGAGGCAAAGCTGTTCATCATGAGGAAATCTATCAAATGATATGCATATTGTGTGGATTTGTGAAACACCACGTGATTACAGAGCCATAAAACTCGTTAGCGCCAACTAGTGGCCGATTTGTTTCAAAATTCTTACAGACCTTTAGGGCCATGAGTCGAACATGCCCAGTGAGTTTCGTTCCGATCGACCTCTGTTAACCTTGTCTAATAGGTGCTCAAAATTCATTGATCAATGGCGGCCATGTTTTTTGAGATACGCCAATGGCCTTATAGACCCTTATGGCACATTGGACAGGGACACTGCATACCAATTTTCAGGTTGATTGGACTGACGGTTGCAAAGTTATAGCCATTTTTATGTTTTTCCTCTATTATAGCGCCACCAAGTGGTCAAGCTCCGCAATTTTTTGGATTTGACCAAAGGCTGAACTTTTACATATGTGTTCCGAGTTTGGTGATGATATGTCATTCTGTTCCAAAGTTATAGCCATTTTAGTGAAAGTGGCCCCTCCTCTTTCGAACGTTTTGGCACCCCTTTGCGACCGTGAGTCAAAAGTTTAACTTCTTTTTGATAATTTTTGATCTAGGGAGTCTGGAGAACTGTGCTGCAGTGGTTTGATCGAGATCGAGTGAATAACCTAGGACTAGTTCGCAAAAGTGGGTTTTTCACATATTTGTGAATATGTAATAAACGACTTGATTGACAGCAGTGCTTCTTGAGGCAAAGTTGCTCAGCATGAGGAGATCTATCATATGGTATGAAGTTCTAGTGTTTCTGTGATTATATGAGCATGTTATAGCAATTTAAGGCAATTTACTTTTGAAATTTCGTGTTGTTGAAGCCTTTTTAACTGTCATAGCGCCACCTATGGTCCGATCTCCATGAAATTTTACATGGTTCTTAAGAGTCATCTGACACATGTTTTCACCAACTTTCGTAAAGTTTTGAGTTTTTGTTTAGGTTTTATAGGCTTTTGGGTATATGTGGCCACGCCCCTTTTCTAAATGACCCCGTTATAGCTACCCAAAGGACAAAATTCCACATTTTTTTGATAATTATTGATCTAGACAGTCTGGAGAACTGCGCTGCAGTGGTTTGATCGAGATTGAGCGAAAAACCTAGGACTAGTTCGCAAAAGTAGGTTTTTCACATATTTGTGAATAATTAATGAACGGTTTGATTGACAGCAATGGTTCTTGAGGCAAAGTTTTTCATCATGAGGAGTTCTATCAAATGATATGCATATTGTGTGGATGTGTTAAACACCACGTGATTACAGAGCCATAAAACTCGTTAGTGCCAACTAGTGACCGATTTCTTTCAAAATTCTTACAGACCTTTAGGGCCATGAGTCGAACATGCCCAATGAGTTTCATTCCGATTGACCTTCGTTAACCTTGTCTAATAGGTGCTCAAACTTCATTGGCCAATGGCGGCCATGTTTTTTGAGATACGCCAATGTCCTCATAGACCCTTATGGCACATTGGACAGAGACACTGCATACTAATTTTCAAGTCAATCGGACCAACGATTGCATAGTTATAGTCATTTTTATGTTTTTTCAGGCTTATAGCGCCACCAAGTGGTAGAACTGTGCAATTTTTTTTTATTTGACCAAAGATTGAGCTTATACATACGTTTCCCAAGTTTGGTGAAGATATCTCATTTGGTTCATGAGTTATAGCCATTTTAGTAAAAATGGCCCTCCACCTGACAAACTTTTTGGGGCCCTTTCGCAATGATGAGTCGAATTTTGACATTTTTTTGATAATTATTGGTATTCACTGTCCAGAGAATATTTCGGCAGTGGTTTGGTTTCGATCCGGCGAAAAACCTAGGACTAGTTCGCAAAAGTAGGTTTCGGACATCATTAACATTTGCGGAAAAACGGGGCCTCCAGGACCCCAAATCACAGGGGGGGGTTTTCAATTTGTATTGACCCAAGGATTCCAAAAATGTAAAATTTTTGAGTCTACGACAAGCGGTTTAGGAGTTATGAGCACTTTCGCGTTTTTGATCGCTGTAGCGCCACCTATAGGCCAATTTGGCTGAGTCTTTGTATCTGAGTAGCGAGGGGGACTACTACCATCCGACCAAGTTTCAGCTCTCTAGGCCTTACGGTTTGGGCTGCACATTCAGTTTTAGGGAAGAATAATAATAATAATAACTACAATACAGGCAGCGCTCGAACCCTAATATAGCTGCTAGCAGCAATTACCGGGGTTCGAGCAAATAAGGTTGTCTGGATTTAAGATGTAGTGCAATGCAAAATATATGGCTAACACAGTAAAACACATCCATGATGGAGAAAACGCTCACAAACACACAAACACAGAAATTAAATAGTTAAACTGTTATATTAATGTTCATTAAGCATTACTACACACACACACACACACACACATTTTGTTGCACATAAGAGATTTCTGTAATAAATGGTAGGTGACAAAATGTTTAGTTCAAGTCTTGTCTTTTTAAGATTTTATACATCATTTTCAGGTTCCACTGTAATCATAATCTTGTATTATTGTCAAATATGATACATCTGTACAAATGAAGTGTTAAACTTTGACTAAATGTGACTTGAAATGTTATGACAGTGATTTAGTCTATGCATGAATTGAAATTAATTGAAAACAAACCATGAAAACACTGTTCTACTCATTTCAATGACCCATTAGTGGTCTTCTACTGACATCTAGTGGTTATAGTTGCAATTTCATGGCATTAAAGACAGATGTATTGTTTTTAAGCTTTATAACTGTTACATTGCCTAGTGCTAGTGTTTGTGAAAATATATGAGCATAATTTTTTTTAGCAATTTGAGGCTAACTGCTATAGAAATGTTGTTTTTTGAAGCCTATTTAACTGTTATAGCGCCACCTATGCTCCGCTCTTCATGAAACTTTGCATGCCTGTTTAGCATCATGAAAGGGTGTGTGGATTTAAGATGTAGTGCAACGCAAAATATATGGCTAACACAATAAAACACATCCGTGATGGAGAATAGACTCACAAACACAGAAATTAAATGATTAAACTGTTATATTAATGTTCATTAAGCATTACCACACACACACACACACACACACACACACACACACACATTTTGTTGCACATAAGAGATTTGTGTATTAAATGGTAGGTGACAAAATGTTTAGTTCAAGTCTTGTCTTTTTAAGATTTTATATATCATTTTCAGGTTTCACTGTAATCATAATCTTGTATTATTGTCAAATATGATATATGTGTTTAAACGAAGTGTTAAACTTTGACTAAATGTGACTTGAAATGTTATGACAGTGATTTACTCTATGTATGAATTGAAATGAATGGAAAACAATCTGTGAATAGCAGTGTTCATTTCAATGAGCCATTAGTGGTCTTCTACTGCCATCTAGTGGTTATAGTTGTAATTTCATGACATTTTAAAGAGATGCATTGTTTTTAAGCTTTATAACTGTTACATTTCCTTTTTTTGCCTGATGTCTTTGAAATGCAGGCTTGTTTAGAATCGTATGATGATGATTTGACTTAGGTTTGTGAAATTTTCTTTTCTTTTAGGGTTTATAGACTCGGGTACAGTAGATCATGATCTTATTATTAAGTGGCTATCTAAATGGTAGGGATGTGACGAGACCAGTCGGATTTCGCGAGATCTCGTGACAGTATCCTCCAACAACATTTTGCCATGTTTACATTAGAGCTGCACTATTAATCCTTAAAATATTGAGGTGTCGATTCAAACACCCACGCGATCTTATTCCTAAATGACAACGAGTTATCTATGTCTGTTAGGACTGTTACACATCGCCAGTGTCAGTGGAGCGTGAGAAGCAGGTTTTGTCGCTGCCCATATTAATGAATTAGAAGGTCGGAGTAAATGTGAAAGAGCAACACAAACAGTCTTTTCAACCACATTATAATCATTATTTCTGTGTTACAGATATTTAAATAATAGAAGTACTGGGATAAAAGTTTATAGTTTGGGTATAAACACTTATTGTCTACAGTAGCGATCGAAACGAAAGTATTTTAACACGTGTATCTATTGTAACGCTTATCCTCTTCCGCCAGGAGGTGGCGACAACTGCCCGTTTTAAAAAAAAGTATGTCATTGAATAATTCATTCAGGAGATTTCAATAGTCAAACAAGTCTTAATGAAGTGAGACACTGTCTCCTTTATTGAATGTTTTTTATTTTTATTTTGTTTAAATGAATATATGTTTTTAAAAGACTTAAGCAATGAACAGTTTGTCAGAACCACTAGTAAATTGTTATTTTGTTTACTTTTCTAATCTTTTTTTCTCCAGAATCGTGAGAGAATCATAATGTCCAATTTATAAAAAACAACTAGGATTCTCAATTTATCCAGAATCATGAAGCTCTTGTTAAAATGTTGTTTATTACTGCATATTATTCATTAAAATTGAAGTTTAATTTCATAAAGTTCAAAATGCACCTTAATTTTTTTGCATTTTGTGTTTTTCAGTTGAATAAAAGACTATTTTCCCTATATATTTCATCATTGAGGATTTCTTAAGAAAAGTTTAAAAATCTCATCTCGTCTCGTTCTCGTGAACCCAATCTCATGTCTCGTCTCGTCTCATGGGATTAGTGTCTCGTCACACCCCTACTAAATGGCTAAATCTAAATGCAAATGTTTAACATTTTTTTTTGATAAATGTTTATCTATAGAGTCCAGGCAATTTTACTGCAGTGGTTTTATTGATTTTGAGTTAAACACCTAGAACTAGTTCACAAAAGTAGGTTTTTTAAATAATATGAAATATTTAAAGAACAATTGGATTGACATTAATGGTCCAAGAGTCAAAGTTGTTCATCATTAGGAGATCTATCAAATGATATGAAGATCTAGTGTTTGTGTGAATATATGAGCATTTATTTAGCCATTTGAAGCCATTTACCATACACAGCTTGTGTTTTTGAAGCCTTTTTAACTGTTATAGCGCCACCTATGGTCCGATCTTCACGAAACTTTGCATGCTTGTTAAGAATCATCTGACACATGTTTTCACCAATTTTCGTAAAGTTTTGAGTTTTTGTTTAGTTTTGATAGGCTTTTGGGTATATGTGGCCACGCCCCTGTTGTAAATGACCCCGTTATAGCTAACCGAAGGACAAAATTCAACATTTTTTTGATAATTATTGATCTAGAGAGTCCAGAGAATATTACTGCAGTGGTTTGATCGAGATTAAGCGAAAAACCTAGGACTAGTTCGCAAAAGTAGGTTTTTAACATATTTGTGAATGATTAATGAACGACTTGAATGACAGCAATGGTTCTTGAGGCAAAGTTGTTCATCATGAGGAGATCTATCAGATGATATGAAGATCTAGTGTTTATGTTAATATACTAGCATTTATTTTTCCATTTGAAGCCAATTACCATACACAGCTTGTGTTTTTGAAGCCTTTTTAACTGTTATAGCGCCACCTATGGTCCGATCTTCACGAAACTTTGCATGCTTCTTAAGAGTCATCTGACACATGTTTTCTTCAACTTTTGTAAAGTTTTGAGTTTTTGTTTAGGTTTTATAGGCTTTTGGATATATGTGGCCACGCCCCTTTTCTAAATGACCCCGTTATAGCTAACGAAAGGACAAAATTCAACATTTTTTTGATAATTATTGATCTAGAGAGTCTGGAGAACTGC
>JAMKFB010000125.1:0-78764 GCA_036247105.1 Cirrhinus mrigala
TTAAAAGGACTTTTCGCACTGCACTTAACCCTACATTATCACCCTGCTTTCAGAGCTACTTTTTTCAGACAAGTTACTTTGTTTTCCCATTTAATCACTGGCACCTCTCCTGTTCCCGTGTTGAGAGAAATTGGGAATGAGGTGCAGAAACAAAGGCTTATTCGTTTCACTTTTGATGTGGAAGGGTCTTTACATTTTCCAAAAGTACAACTTTTGGGTTTTATTGTTATTCAAAATAAATAAGAAATCCCAGCTCAAAAAATACAAAAAGTAATCTAATGGATTCCTTTTCATAAAAAGTAACTAGGAAACGTGATTAGTTACTTTTTTAGGGAGTAACGAAATATTGTAATCCATTACTTTTAAAAGTAACTTTCCCCAACACTGCCTGACATAATGTTCACATAATGGCTTTAGCCAGGGTTGCCAGGTTTTCACAACAAGCACCTGTGTTATCTTGGCTTTCCATTCACATTTAATGATATTCATGGTTATGAATTTCAAAGTATTCAAGTACCAAAATGTATGGTGACCTACTTTATACTTTATACTAGACCAAACCATCCGTGGCCTGAAAATGAGACCACAACGATTAACAAGAGCAATATTGACTCATCATTGTTGTCGCTTGTACCACAAACTGAGAAAGAAAGACAGATTGGTTTAGGGGAAACTCTGTGTCTCCGCCCACCTTTACCCTATGTTTATACAGTGTTTTGTCAGTGAGAGCTCACTGATTGTCTTCATGATGACCATCATCTCTCTGCTCCTGCTGGCCTCTCTGCTGCCACACCTGACCTTCACTGGTGAGACTGATTGACTAAACTGCAAATTAATTAATCTCTAAAAGATGTATTAATCACAACCATGATGACAGCATATTTTCTGGATTTTTGCTGATGCCTCTGTAAGGTGTTTTTTTGTAGGGTGAATAAGATGACTAACTGTGTCTCCCTCTCTCAGCTCATGTGAATGTGGGTATAGTGAACGGCACAGAAGCAAAACCCCACTCCAGACCTTACATGGTTTCTCTTTAGAAGAACAAGAAACATTTCTGTGGTGGATTCCTCATCTCTGATGAGTTTGTCTTGACTGCTGCACATTGCCAAACAAAGTAAGATTTTAGTCTAAAATGCAAAAATTGACTGATTATCGAGTTTTTAGAAATTATAGTAGTACATTGTTTACAAGGTTTGTCATTAAATCAGTATGTTCAGTGTGCCCCTTCTAAAAGAATACATAAAACTGTGTAAAATGTTCAATATACTTCTAATAGTTTCTTTCAACAGACATGAGATATTGACAGCTGTGATTGGTGCACATAACCTAAAAAAAAAGGAACGAGGGGTCTGTCTGCATCAGAGTGAAGTCCTACCACAAGCATCCAGACTATAGCAATAAAACGCATTTGAATGACATTATGCTTTTGAGGGTAAAAATCTGCACTTGTTTCAGTTCCAGAAATAATATGTTAAACAGGCTTTAGCAGGCACTTTAAAACAATACTGTAACGGAGAGACGGGAGGCGGGCGGATCCATTTGCAGACTTTTATTAACACAACGAGGCAAAGACATGGTCGAAAGGCAGGCAGGGTCAAACAATGGCAAACAGGTATTTAGACAGCGAGACGAAGAATAGTCCATAAGCAGGCGAGGGTCGATCAGCGGCGTACGTTATCCAAGGGGCGAAGCAGGAGAATGGTCAGACAGGCAAGAGTCACAAAAGGCAAGCGGCGAGACAAACGAAACAAACGAACAAGGCAAAACAAACGGAAAACCAGACACGGGGTACAAGGAAACGCTTTGTAAGAATGCAGGGACAATTCAATACTCGGCAAAGTGTAACAGGAAGACCGGGGCTTTTATACGGTCTCTGATTGGGCGCAGGTGATGGGAGCAGTGGCTGATGGATAATGTAGTCCGGGGTGTAAAACAACAGTCAACGTGTAATGATGGGGTGAGAGGGACATCCGGACCGCGGAACATTGACCAGATTCGTGACAAATACAATAAATAAATAAACCTCATGTTAAACTGAGAAAATGATATCAACTGTCTTTAATCATATGGTTGATGATTAAATGTGCTAATAAGGAAAAAAAAAATTAAATTACAGCTAGAAAAAAAAAAAAAAAAAAAAAAAAAAATCAGACCAAGCAAATAATATGATTCAGTATCTTTTAATGATTATAATATTTTTGCATTACAGCTAGAGAAAAAAAAAACAAGAATATCAAGAAAATTTCCATACCAAAACAGGAGAGAGACATCAAAGCTGATTCTGTCTGCAGTGTCACTGGCTGGGGAAGCCTGCGGACTAATGGCTCAGCAAGTGATCATCTAATGGAGACAAAGGTGTATATAATGGATAACACAAAATGTAAAACAAGATGGGAAAATAAGTACTCAGTCTCAAAGATGATGTGTACATATGGCTTTGGTGGATCTTGCAATGTATGTACAAAGGATAATTCACAGACTTGTTTACTGAGTTTAAGCTGAAATGTGGTTTTAAGTAATGTGTTGATTTGTGTTTCTTAACAGGGGGATTCTGGGGATCCTTTGGTTTGTGGAGACACTGCAGTCGGTGTCACTTCCTTTGGTGCCCGAAAAGCCTGCAACAGTCAGGAACGGCCTGAAGTTTATACAAAGATTTCAGCATATCTTCCCTGGATCCGCTCCATAATTGCAAATTTTAAGTAATTTTTGCAATGAGAAAGGATGAAGAATTTGTTTAAATGTTTAATCTTTTGAAAATAGGCTTCTCTGCAATTCACCTGAGAAATCTAATGTGTTTACTAAGATTTCACCTTATCTGGAGTGGATCAGCAAAAAAATCAAAAATGTTAAGTGAATTCACGAATTTCAATAAAAGTATCACATGACAAGCATTTGAAGTGTTCTCTTTGTCAACCAGGGGCGTAGCCACGGGTGTGCCAGGGCTGGCACACCTAAAAATAGATGCAGAAATATATATATATATATATATATATATATATATATATATATATATATATATATATATATATATATATATATATATATATATATATATAATCGCATAAACACGGGCTGAGCTAAAGAGGGGCTAGAAAGCACCCACATACGTAAAAATGAAATAAAACAAAAACATTTGACTCATTACGTGACGTGATTAGTAGGCGAGCTTTTCGAAATGTCACAGCATTTTATTTTAAAAACAAAAAGTGCCAAGTAGGCCTGTCCTCGACTAAAGATTTTTCTAGACAACTACTCACACGTTTATATTAAATTGATTAATATAAGAACATACTAACCATCCTTTAATATATATAGGCGTATAGCCTTTTCTGCGCTCAAGCGCGCGCATAAAGCTTTCACCGGCAAAATTAATTGTTATGAATGTGTTGGGGGGAAAGAAAACATTTTAATTATTTGTTAATAAACTAGTGCTTTCTCCTCAGTCAGTGTCGGCTGAAAAGATGAAGCTGCCGAATGCCGACGCTGCACTCGCCATCTCCACATGAACGTATTTAATAGAGTAATGTACCTTTTTATTCCGACTGCATAATCAGAGGTTGATTTATTTATTTATTTATTTATTTATTTATTTATTTATTTATTTATTTATTTATTCCTTCAACATAAGCGTTCTATGGATTTCTTTGTGAGGCAAGTAGGTGATTCATTGCTGTGACGCGCTCCAATTCACGGAGACGGCAGAAAGCACAACCTCTCTGCTTTACAAAACCACAACCTTTTGATGTTATCGTGAGAGTACATAAATCAGAAAAAGTTCTTTCCGCAGGGAAGAAAAAAATGCAAGGGATGGCACGGGCGCCTCCATGCCATGCAGTAAGTGCGATAGGCTAAAAATCTAATTGATATGCCCACACACATTGTATATTCATCTAAAAGAAGCAGCTGTGGGGATGCCTGAAACAGGACCGGGAATGGCGAATTCTCTCTCTCTCTCTTTATTCTTTCTTTCTTTCCACAGTTCTTAATACAACATATTTTATCGTTTAAACATAAACGTATGTGAACTTTTAAATAGCTTAATTTGTGTGTAAACGCCTATGTGAAAAAGCTTATTCTGGCCAGTATAAATGAAACATGCTATTCTCTCTCGCGCGCGCGCATGTGCGGCGTGACTGTGAGGAGCGTTTGAGTGAGTTACAAACTTTTCCTTTCCGCGTTGCGTCTTTTGAATATTACTGTGAGTTAAAGGAGAAGGTGTTATAGTGGGGATTTTTGTCAGCTTTTGCTGATAAAGATGGGATCAAATTCTGATGGCTTTTCCTGTTTATCTGCTCGCCACGCGTGCAAGTGCATGCCGGCAGATGACTCAATTTCCATTGAGAATGTTTTGGTCGCTATTAGCCGGGAGATAGGTGCACAAAATGTAATGTCTGCTTCAAGAATGAATAAAGCAATTGTCGTGTTTTTGAAGGAAATTGAAATGGTTAATCAGTTGGTAGAGAGTGGCTTGACTGTCCAAAATGTGTTCGTGCCAATCCTACCTCTGTCTAATCTTTCGAAAAAAGTGATGTTGTCAAACGTTCCTCCGTTTATTTCTGACAAAGCGCTGGAGTCTATTTTAGCTCGTTATGGTAAACTGGTTGGGCCGATTAAAATGATTCCTTTGGGATTAAAAACCCCAGAGTTGAAACATGTCATGTCTTTTAGACGCCAGGCTCTAATGATATTAAGTGCTGAATTTGAAACGCTTGAGGTGTCTGTTAAATTGACGGTGCTAGGCAAGGAATATACGATCTTTATTAGTACTGAGAGCATGAAATGCTTTATTTGTGGAAAGTACGGACATATTAAAACAAATTGTCCTGTGGTTAAGGAGGCTCAAAGCGCAAAGAGCGTTCCACAGTCAGTACGTGAAAGCGCTGCAGTTGATTTGAACGCGGAAACTTCGGCGTCTACTGAAATGAGTGTACACTCTAAAAAGTGCTGGGTTATTTCTGTAAACACATTGTTGGGTTAATTGTGCTGGGTCAAAATTCTGGGTTGTTTTAGGTACTGTAAACACACAGTTGGGTTGATCATGCTGGGTCAAATGGACTCTAGGTGTGTTTTCACCACTGAACACGCGGGTTGGGTTATTTTAACCCAACCGGTTTGTTTATTTTTCCACTTCATCGAACTTTCTGGATTCTTCACTCGTCTCCTCGTCAGGCGGTCACGAAATTCGCAGCAAGCAGGATTATACGGTAAGTTAATATGATTATATGATTATTTACCTTTATTTTTTAATAAGTTGTGGTTTAAAGCACAGTGATTTCACTATTTAATGCAATATTTGATATGTCGCTGTGCGGGGGTAGCGTTCTATTCTGTGAATGATTAACGAACGTTAAGTAGCAGCCTATAATGAGGTACTTTTTTGCCTCAACAATCGCTTTATCGTTAAATAAAAGGTGTGTGTGTGTACGTGCAAAGTTTTATTTATATACAGTACACATGTCCCTTTTTTAACGCTTCATGAAAACAGGCATATGTTAGAAATACGGGGTAAGTTCGATACATCCGTCATTTTTATGTTGTGCATTTTCGCGCTCTTTTTTTTCCTCAGGTAACGTAAGCTGCATTAGCTGCGCTATGCCCCTTACTTTAATAACTCTCGTGGTGTATAAGCAGTGGTGTAGTGCAGGGTATACGGCTTATACCCACTTCTTTATCAGTTGGCTTTGCGTGTACCCACTTCTAAATCCCCTCTGTTGCGCATCGAGTAGTGTCCTGCATTAGCCAAAATCGTGACAGTCCACCACATGAAGCTCATTTAATCGCATGTGAGTAAATGTAAATATTCTCTAAAAAAAACACCCGGTAACGACAGTAATGCGGTCAGAACCGTGGCGCGGGCTTCCTTTGAAATATGTTTGATGATTGAGCCTAAATGCGCCCGCGCCCGCTCCGTCCACTCCTCCACCCACATGCTGCCTGTTCATACGCGAGTGCATGTCAGGGGAGGCTCTGATACAGAGAAAACCCGACCGATTTAATCAGAGACTGCGGAGAATCACGTCCAGACGTCAGTAAGTTATTCTTTTCAGCGTGTATTTGCATTTGGGGCGTATACCCACTTCTCCAGGCAACACGACACCACTGTTTATGAGGTCCTTTTACTCTTCCTCTATGTTGTGAATGTTTGAGTTGCTTTACAAACTAGGAGACCAGTATAAAAATTAAATGGGTATGCCGTCTGATTTTATTATTATTTTTTTTAACAGTGTCGATTCTGCCCTTCAGATTGAAGACTATTTGACATAAACGCAGTTGAGTGGTGAGATGCTAGCTTGGGTTGCCTTTGCCAACCGTTCCGTATAATATAGAATGGTGTCACAATTAAGACATCAAAGCAGTGGTCCACTTTAAAATAATAGGATGGAAGAACACCGTGTTTGACAAACGGTCCAGTACATACAGTATTTGTGTTCTAACGCTGAAGATCGCCAAAGTTTTACAACAATTCAATCAAACTGGTTTAATTTGGCACTACTGCGCAAAACGTTAAAAAAAAAAAAAAAAAAGTTTACGAGATCTCGCGATATTAAAATGATTGAGAAGCTTTCTCGCGATATCAGCATAATAGAACTGATCTGTGTTTAAATGAATGTGCAGCATGTAAACGCATTAACCTGCTTTCTATATAAAATAAGTAATTGTAAAAACAGTTTTTTGAAATTCTAATTTTCTAAATCTGAAATTTCATTCTAGATATGTGAGATTCTTGCCTGTGCAGATGGACAGCTTTGTAATAGAGAAGTTGAAGGAAAGGCAGCTTGATATCCTGGTTAAAACCTTTGAAGGTAAGTTATATCATTCAGTAACATTCAATAACCATGATTTGTTTTAGAATTTGATCTTTCCATTAAAATAACCATAGTTACTGGTATGACAATTAAATCAAACAATCAATCTAACATTTAAAAGCTTAAACTTATTTAACCACATTTGTGTGTGTGTTTTTTTTTTTTTTTTTGTTGTTTTTTTCTCAAATTTTATCAGATTTCACAAGACTTGAGGAAGCTACATCCAGAGGCAGACTTTTTATAGACTGGGCTACATTTGCAGACCAAATTGTTGCCTATGTCCAGCAAGATGGAAAGGTGCATTAAGAGCTGGGTGACATGACTTCAGGTGAGGTATTTCTTATAATATGTCAATCTATAGAAACACAATTCAACTGTATTTGACACATCAACTGGTGAATACAATGGTACAGTTACACTTAACTAGTTGCTTATTAGTTTGTGTATTGGCTGTTAAGTACTTATAAAGCACAACCCAAATACCTAAACTTAACCTGCAGTAATTCAATGGGGGTGGGGATTCATTTGCATTAATACCATTATAATTTTTATTTATTTATTTTTTATTATAATTTCATGATTTAAAGGAATGAAGAATTTTTTTGAAGAGTGTTTCAATGTGTTGTTTTGATTGAGATAAGTTAAGTTATAGATAAGTTATTCTTATGTTTTAGATGCTAAAGGGGAGAGTGCTTTCAAAGTCCTGCCCATTCTGGAGGAAGGGTCCACAGAACCACAACCACAGAATTCTGGAAGCCATTCATTGACATACAAACCTGTGAGTTTTGTTTTACTTTTTCTATATATATATATATATATATATGTATGTATGTATTTTTGGAAATGCAAACTGACTAAAAATGTGCAGTTTGAAATTTTCTTCTAAAATGAGCATTTTTTCAGGCCTAAGTGTCTTCAAGACTAAGTGTCGTATAATTAACAGGTGGGGACCAGCATGGTGGATTTGTGCCTTGGGGATGAGACAACGACATCCCAGACCTTCGCCTTTGTTACAGGCCATGCCACTGAAGCGGACTCGTTGCCTGGGAATTTCTCCAGCTTGCAGTATATTATATTGATGGACATAAGTCTTCATGTGTGATTTTTTTTTTTTATTTTTTTTTTTTTTTTTAAGGCCAGCAGTTTTTTTCTGGCCACTTGCAACATGTTTTAAATGGTCATATGTATTGTCTGGTGGACACTTTGTTTGGCTTAGTTTTAATAGCACAATGTTTGGAACGATTCTCATGCGGTAATAATTAATTTTTGAGTGTTCTGCTGCTGCAGTGTTGATGAATCGGAATCTACAGTGCCTAGTTTACACAGTTTTGTGCTTTAAAGTAACTGATCTACTAAAATTGTTGTGTTATGTGTCTATAATGGTTGGATAAAATGTGTGACAGCTGCACCCATTTGAAAATTGTTTTAAAAAGAAATAAAACTCATTAAATTGATGTTTACAGTTGCATTTTTTTGTGTTTTTCTAACTGTATTACACAAAAACAATAATAATTTTACATTCTTTTGTGATTATTTATTATTATTCGTAAATGTAAAGGTAGCAAGGCAATTAGGCAACAAATAACCCAATGTTTAGGTTATGTTTAACCCAGCAACACAGTTAACCTGACCCACTGGTTGGGTCAAATAAACAACCCAGCATTCTGGGTCAAATGGTTAAACCCAGCACTTGGGTCAAAACAACCCAACGCGTGTTCTGTCCCATAGTTACCCAGCAGCTGGGTTAAGGTTGGGTTATTTTTTAACCCAGCACTTTTTAGAGTGTACAGTTGCGTCAAGGTGATAGTGTTGAGAATACAGAAATAGATGCGAAAATGCCTGATGATAGACAGAGTGGAATGAATGAACCTATTGAGACTGTTGAAGAACCGAAACAATCTGGAGAACAAGATGGGCTTAAAGTGAGTGATTCCTTGGGTGAAGTACAGGCATCAAGCAGTAATATGTCTCAAGTTGGTGCTGATCTGTTGGTTGAAAATTCAGGATCACAGGTTAATGACAGCGATCTAGATGGTGTGTGTTCAGATTTAATCACTGATGACACGGTTGATTTGAGTTCTCAGGAAAGCGCTGTTGAGAGATCAAAAAAGCTTCGGTATTATACCGTGGAACAGCTTGATGACTTCTTAAATGCTACAAAAAATCAGAGAAAACCAAAGATTGAGATGTTTTTTCCTGATTTAAGGCTTTTTATTGATTCCTCCGTAATTGCCAGAAAGCAACACTTGAGGAATTAGATCAGCCTAAGCGTTCTCGCTTAAAGAAGTTTGTAAGTGCTGTTAGAAAAAGAGTAAAGAAAAGTTCTTAAAGACCTATTATGTATTGGAAAATGCATCTTCTTTGGCTTCTATGTATTTTCTCTTTTTTCATCCTGATGAAATCCTTTAACATCGGATCCTTAAATATAAATGGATGTAAGGATGTACGGAAAAGAGCGAGTTTATTTAAGTTTTTACAACTTAAAAAAGCAGATGTAATTTTATTACAGGAGACGCATACTGATGCTTGTAATGAGATAGATTGGATAAATGAATGGGAGGGCAGCATCAGTCTTAGTCATGGTACAAACCTGAGTGCTGGTGTTACTTTTTTATTTTCAAAGCGTGTGAAAGATAACCCAGTTTTCTTAGAGATAGTACCTGGGCGTCTTCTTCGAGCCGATATAATAATAGATAATAATAGCTTTTCTTTTTATAACATCTATGCTCCTAATATAGGAAGTGAGCGTGGTGATTTTTTTTCTAAAACTTTCTGAAGAATTATCGAAGTGTTCAAATTATAAGATTGTTGTGATAGGTGGGGATTTTAATTGTACCGTGAATTATAATCTTGATAGGAACCATGAGGAACCTCATTTTGGTTCAGTAGATGTTTTTAAATCTTTAATTAACAGACATAATCTTGTGGATATATGGAGGGATGCTTATCCTCATGTTAAACAGGTTTGTAATAAAGGAAGGTTTTTTAGTAGTTGTATCTCTCCTACATCTATGTCAGATCATCATTATATTTCTATGTCTGTGTCTGTTTTGTCACCTAAATCCTATAAGTCACATTGGCACTTTAATAATACATTGCTTCAAGATCACATCTTTGTGCACTCCTTTGACCTTTTCTGGAAGTCTTGGAGAGAGGAGAGAGGTAGTTATGCATCTCTAAGTCAGTGGTGGGATCTGGGAAAAGTGCAGATAAAGGCTTTTTGTCAACAATACACAGCAAATAATATTGAGAACTTAAAAGTGAAGATGAAAATGATAGAGCAAGAAATTCTTCAACAAAGCCTTCATAACCAAGGAGGTGGTGATGTCATTAGAGAGAACAAGAATCTTTTGAAAGAGTTATTGGAAGAACAAAAGAAAGAGACTTTTGTTAGAACAAGATATGTAAAGTGTAATGAAATGGATGCTCCAACTGCTTTTTTTTTCGGGCTGGAGAAAAGGTCAAAAGAGCAGAAATTTTTTTCACAGATTAAAACTTCCTGATGGCAACGAAATAACTAATCAACAAGAAATCATTACTTCTGCTATTTCTTTTTATGAGAAACTCAGTCTGAGGCCTGTGATGAAGCAGCGGTTGAAGAACTTCTTCTAGGTCTTCCACAGATATCTAAAGAAGAAAAGATGGAATTGGAGAGTTTCTTGACTTTTTCTGAACTATCGGATGCTGTACAAGAGTTAAATAGTGGAAAATCTTCAGGCGTGGATGGCCTTTCTGCTGAGTTCTTCAAAAGCTTTTGGAATATGATCGGACATGACTTGTATGATGTTTTTCTGGAGTCCTTTAACCAAGGTGTTTTACCATTAAGCTGTCGGAGAGCAGTGTTGACATTAATCCCCAAGAAAGGCGACCTTGGCCTCTTAAAGAATTGGCGTCCTGTGTCGTTGCTGTGTACTGATTTTAAAATACTGTCAAAGGCTATAACCAATAGATTGAAGAAATGTATGGCAACTATAATTCATGAGGATCAGTCGTACTGTATCCCTAAACGGACAATTTTTGACAATTTATTTTTGTTAAGAGACATCTTTGCAGTTGCCAAAAACCATCAAATTGATATTGGACTCTTATCGTTAGATCAAGAGAAAGCCTTTGACAGAGTGGACCATTTCTATCTGCTAAGGACTCTAAAGGCCTTTAGTTTTGGATCACAATTTGTCTCTTGTATTAAGCTGCTTTACAGTGAAACATCAAGTATGCTTAAGATCAATGGTTGTTTAACTCGACCTTTTGCAGTAACAAGAGGAATACGCCAAGGATGCCCTCTCTCTGGACTTTTATATTCAATTTCTATTGAGCCTTTGTTGGCACATTTAAGGAAACAACTACATGGACTTTGTATTCCTGGTTTTCCCGGGATCCCACCTGTGAAACTCACAGCTTATGCTGATGATATAACTGTGTTTATAAGAAACAATGATGATATGGCTGCTTTGACCTCTAGTTTGAATATTTTCCAAAAAGCTGCTTCTTCTAGAATTAATTGGGACAAGTGTACATCTCTTTTGCTGGGTGAGTGGAGGAATACAGATCCTCCCCAACTCCCACAACAGTGTGAATGGATTAAAGATGGATTTAAAGTGCTTGGGGTGTATTTAGGATCTGATACTTATATGAAGAAGAACTGGGAGGGTTTAGTTGATAAAATTGTTGGAAAACTACAAAAGTGGAGATGGATCCTCCCACAGCTATCTTTTAGAGGGAGATGTCTAATTGTTAATAATTTAGCAGCCTCAATGTTGTGGCACAGATTTACAGTGTTGAATCCCCCTGAAGAGTTACTGATTGTTATTCAAAAAGCCTTTGTTAAATTATTTTGGGATGGGTATCATTGGCTTCCTCCTGGAGTTTTGTATCTCCCAGTTGTAGAAGGAGGACAAGGACTTATAAATCTGGAGGCAAGAGTTAAAACAATGAGGCTTCAAACATTACAAAGGATGCTTTATTCTTCAGATAGAATACCCTGGATTGCATTAGGTTTGTCTGTTTTACAAAGTGTTGTAGGAATTGGATTAGCTAAGCAATTGTCCTTAATTGAAAAATCTTATGTTTTCAAAATGAGTGTTTCTTCCAACTTTTATGTATCTGTATTGGAAGCCTGGCAAATGTTTAAGAAATCTAGAGATGATAATGAACATTTTGGTGTTTTAGAACCACTGTTTTTTAATCCTCTCTTTAAAATTAATTCTTCTATTTCGAGTTTGGTGATTGGTAGGTTTTTAAAAACAGGAATAGCTACTGTAAAAGATTTGATTGATTTTTCAAAACATCAGTGGTTTACAGCTAAATCAATAGCTGAAAAAGTTGGATTTAGGTTAGAAGATATGTTGAAGGGATAATTAGGGATTTAAGAAAATCCTTTTCTGAATCTTTCTTAGCTTATGTCAATGATTTTATTGAGAATGGTGAAAGGTCTGTGATATTTCCGGATCTTAGAGTTAATATTTTTTTCAATTTGGATGAAGATCTGGATAATACTTTATGGAAAGGTTTTGATGATGTATTGTTTCATAATGTTGGTAATGTGACGAGCTTCCACAAAGGAATCAGCGTCGCCCTGGCAACCAACCAAAGGCACCTGCACGCACTCTCCACAGGCTGATCGGTCACAGCTGATTCTAATCAACCACAGCCTGTTTAAGCAGCGCGTGCTGGAGCACACAGACAGACTCTGGTCTCGAGCCGAATGCATCTCTGGACTAACTCCTATTCTCTTGTTCTTCCTAGAAAGCAGCGAGTGACCGATCAGCCCACCTTTGGTTTTGGAGCACGAACGGACATCCACTTTCACTCGGAGTTGAACACGCAGCACTTGGAGCACCAGCCACCCTGCACCGGCTCACCTTTTTCTGTTAATTTCTTGCACTGTAAATAAATCCACCCTCCGGGGCATTGTTTCACGAAGCCACCCTTGTCGAGTGATTCTTCACCCCGTGACAAAGTGGTGGAGAATGCAGGCAGATTTGTGAAGGATCACCGGCAAGTTCACCGCCCAGCCCTAATTATTTTTTTCTCTGTTTGTGCACCCAGGATCGGGAAGGCGGCACGCTCGTCCCGGCCATGGAAGAAGTACTAAAATGCCTCGCCGAAGTCAGCATCCGCCAGCAACAGATCGCTGAACATCTTGCCACTCGCGTGGGCCGGACGGAGGAGGAAATCACGGCCATCCAGCTCTCCGCCGCCCAGCGCGTTCCGCTGCCTGACGCTCGCGCTCAAGCCACGCGCCTGCTACCAAAAATGACGGCAGATGATGATGTGGAAGCGTTCCTCCAGGTATTCGAAAATACAGCACATCGGGAATCATGGCCAGAAGAGGAATGGGCACGCGCGCTGGCACCCCTTCTCACCGGTGAAGCCCAGCGAGCTTATTTCTCGCTCCCCTTGACCGTCGCTGAAGAATATTATGAAGTCAAGCGGGAGATCTTAGCGAGACTCGGCCTCTCACCCATCTGCGCGGCGCAACAGTTTCACGAGTGGGAGTTTAAGCCCCGCGTGCCAGCCCGTGCCCAAGCCGCCGAGCTCAACCGAATCGCACAGCACTGGCTCTTGGAGGGAAACCCCACTGCAGCTCAGGTAGCGGAACGAGTGGTAGTCGATCGCCTCCTCCGCGCACTTCCCCGCGCCCACCGGCAAGCCGTCGGGATGAGGAATCCGACCACCACCCAGGAGCTCGTGGAGGCGATCGAACTGGCGGATGCGGTACATCACCGCGAGGCCGGGGACCGAGTGCTGCCGTTCCCCCGGAGGGTGGTCCAGGAGCGGCGCCCGCTCGAAGGCACCCCGCGACCAGTCAGCAGGCCGACGATTCCCCCACCGCGAGACGAGCCCATGCCCAGTGCTGAACCACCGCCACCTCCGCGGGCGTGGCTGGCAGGCTGCATCGTTCATCAGCGTGTGCCATCAGGAGCCCCCGAAGCCGACGTGACGGTGGATGGAAAACGTTTCCGGGCCTTGCTGGACTCAGGCAGTGCGGTCACCCTTATCCAGTCGCGGCTGTGTGATCCAAAAAGGAGCCAAAAGACCTTCCTACCGATCACCTGCGTGCATGGAGACACTCGCCAAGTGCCGGCCCGTACAGTCACCATCTCAACACCCCAAGGTACCTGGCCGGTGGAGGCTGGCCTAATGAAAGATCTGCCGGTGGCTGTACTCCTGGGAAGGGACTGGCCCGGATTCGACCAGCTGCTCACCGCCGCTACACAGCCTGTCAGCCCCAGGGGGGATCGTCGAAGACGGAGGCGGCCACTTGAACGCCGCCGCCGCCCGGTCCTGCTCGCCTCCGACAGCGGGAGAGATGGTGAGTCCCCCTCCCAAAATTCTAATCTGTTTTTTGATGTGTATCAACAGGCTACCGGAGGGGGCTCTTTCGCCAAGGAACAGCGGGAGGACGACCGACTAAAGCACTGCTGGACTCAAGTGCGAGTCGTGGACGGAAAGGACGTCCTCCCACGGCCCCATACTCTCCCGTATTTCGTCGTTGAGAAGGGACTGCTGTACTGTGTCGCGCAGAGGAGGGGGGAGGAGAAAAAGTTGTTGGTGGTGCCAAGAGGAAAAACCGAGGCAGTCCTGGAGTTGGCCCATTCACACCCCATGGCAGGTCACCTCGGGGCAGCCAATACCACACAACGCATCCGCGATCGCTTTCATTGGCCCGGTATGGAGGCTGAAGTACGAGGATTCTGCCAGGCCTGCCCGACCTGCCAGGTTACGTCACCCAGGACCCCTCCCCCCAGCCCGCTCATTCCGCTGCCCATTATAGAGGTGCCCTTCGAGCGGATTGGAATGGACATCATAGGGCCGTTGCCAAGGTCTGCCCGTGGCCATGAACACATCCTGGTCATCGTCGATTACGCCACCCGGTACCCAGAGGCAGTCCCCCTGAGGAAAGCTACCACCAAGTCCATCGCCCAGGAGCTGTTTCTGCTGGCCAGCCGAGTCGGCCTCCCCTCGGAGATACTGACTGACCAGGGAACTCCCTTTATGTCCCGGCTGATGGCGGATCTCTGCCGGTTGCTGCGGGTGAAACAGTTGAGGACCACAGTTTACCACCCACAGACGGACGGATTGGTGGAGAGATTTAATCAGACCCTTAAGCAAATGTTAAGGCGTGTTACAGCGGAGGATAAACGGGATTGGGATCTCCTTCTGCCCTACGTGCTCTTCGGGATCCGTGAAGTTCCCCAGGCCTCAACTGGTTTCACCCCCTTTGAGCTTCTCTTCGGCCGGCAACCCCGCGGCCTCCTAGATATCGCCAGAGAAGCTTGGGAGCAGCAGCCGGCCCCTCATCGTACCATCATTGAACACGTTCGTCAGATGAGGGAGCGCATCGATCGAGTGATGCCATTAGTCCGGGAGCACCTGAGCAAGGCACAGCAAGCGCAGCAACGCCACTACAATCGGGCAGCCCAACCACGGGAATTCCAGCCGGGAGATCGCGTCATGGTCCTGGTCCCCAGCTCCGCCTGCAAATTCCTTGCTGCCTGGCAAGGACCCTACACAGTGGTAGAGAAGGTCGGGCCAGTCACGTATCGGTTAAGACAACCTGGTCGTCGGCAGGCGGAGCAGTTGTACCACATCAACCTGTTGAAGAAATGGGTAGGGACCCGGGACCAAGTAGCTGCATTGAGTCTCACCGAACCCGTGGTTGTTGATGTCAACCCCAATCTCGCGGCTGCCCAGAAGGCGGAGCTGCAGCACCTGGTCAGTCAGTTCCAGGATGTGTTCTCCTCCCAGCCCGGGCAGACCAATGTGGTACACCACGATATCAAAACACCCACCGGAGTCATCGTCCGGCAACGGCCCTACCGAATCCCGGAAGCTCGTCGGCAGGCTATTGAGGAAGAAATCCAACAAATGCTGAAGTTGGGGGTAATAGAACCATCTCGGAGTCCATGGTCCAGCCCGATAGTAATGGTACCAAAGCCGGATGGCACCCTCCGTTTTTGCAATGATTTCCGCCGCCTGAACGAAGTCTCCGAATTCGACGGGTACCCCATGCCTCGGGTCGACGAACTGCTGGACCGCCTGGGAAGGGCCCGGTACATCAGCACTCTCGACCTCACCAAAGGCTACTGGCAGGTACCTTTAACCGCGTCGGCCAAACCAAAAACTGCCTTTTCAACCCCCAGTGGCCATTGGCAGTACCGGACCCTTCCCTTCGGCTTACACGGGGCCCCAGCCACTTTTCAACGAATGATGGACATCATCTTGCGGCCCCACCAGGCGTATGCAGCCGCCTACATAGATGATGTAGTGGTCCACTCCGAGGCATGGGACGAACATCTGGATCGGCTACGGAGGGTGCTCTCGGAGCTCCGGCGGGCTGGACTCACCGCCAACCCCCGCAAATGCCATCTTGCCCTTTCGGAAGCCAAGTACCTGGGATTCCAGGTGGGCCGTGGTCTCATCCGGCCACAGGAGAAGAAGGTAGAGGCCATCCACTCCGCCCCGAGACCAGCAACCAAGACCCAGGTACGAGCTTTTTTGGGGTTGGCGGGTTATTACCGATGCTTTATCCCCAACTTCTCCTCTTTAGCCGCCCCCCTGACAGACCTGACCAGGAAGGGGCAGCCGGAGAAAGTATGCTGGACCCCATCCACGGAGGAGGCTTTTGCCCAGATCAAGACGGCCCTTACGTCCTCTCCCGTCCTCCGTGCCCCAGACTTTAGCTGCCCCTTCCTGCTGCAGACGGATGCATCCGACACAGGGCTGGGAGCCGTCCTGTCCCAAATCCAGGAAGGTGAGGAGCATCCGATCATTTACATTAGCAGGAAGCTGTCCACGGCCGAGAGGAAGTACGCCGCCGTGGAGAAGGAGGCCCTGGCCATCAAATGGGCAGTCTTGGAGCTCAGGTACTATCTCCTAGGCCGCAAGTTCACCCTGGTCACTGACCACGCGCCCCTTCAGTGGATGGCCCGCGCCAAAGATACCAACGCCAGGGTGACTCGCTGGTTCCTAGCGCTCCAAGACTTCCACTTTGAAGTACGACACCGAGCCGGGGCTGCCAACGCGAACGCCGATGGCCTCTCACGATTATGGACAGCTTATGCAGGTCTGTCGGGGGTCATTTCCCACCCTCCCCTTACTTCACCCCTACTGTCTCCCTTTCTCCACAGGACCAGGACGACGCTTAGGGGGGGGGAGTGTGACGAGCTTCCACAAAGGAATCAGCGTCGCCCTGGCAACCAACCAAAGGCACCTGCACGCACTCTCCACAGGCTGATCGGTCACAGCTGATTCTAATCAACCACAGCCTGTTTAAGCAGCGCGTGCTGGAGCACACAGACAGACTCTGGTCTCGAGCCGAATGCATCTCTGGACTAACTCCTATTCTCTTGTTCTTCCTAGAAAGCAGCGAGTGACCGATCAGCCCACCTTTGGTTTTGGAGCACGAACGGACATCCACTTTCACTCGGAGTTGAACACGCAGCACTTGGAGCACCAGCCACCCTGCACCGGCTCACCTTTTTCTGTTAATTTCTTGCACTGTAAATAAATCCACCCTCCGGGGCATTGTTTCACGAAGCCACCCTTGTCGAGTGATTCTTCACCCCGTGACAGTAAAAAGATTTTGTATTGTATGTGTGTGAAATTCCTGTTTTACACTCAACTGAATAGACGCCCTGATACTAAATGGAGAGAATATTTATCAATTTCTTCAGAAATAAGTCCATCATGGAGGTGTTTGTATAAACCCCCTATTCCTAAGAGGTCTGGGGACCTCCAATGGAGGGTACTTCATTGTGCTGTGGCAACAAATAGTTTTGTGTCTAAATTTAACAGGATGGTTTTACCTGTATGCCCTTTTTGTAATACTATTGATACTGTTTTTCATCTTTTTTGTGATTGTTCAAGATTAATTCCTTTATTTGAATTGTTGGATAAAATATTCACCAAACTTGGTTTTATGTTTACAAAAAATATGTTTATTTTAGGTGTTAGGTATAAGAAGGAATGGAAAGCACAGTGTACACTCGGTAACTTTTTAGTGGGACAAGCAAAGCTGGTTATTTTAAAGTCTCATACATGTAAGAATGATGGACAAAATGCTGACTTGCTTGGAATGTTCAAATCTTTAGTAGAGAGTCGGGTGGCTGTGGAATATGCATACTGTAAATTAACAAATAATTTGCTGTTTTTTGATGTGAGGTGGGGTGTGAAAAATGCTCTGGTGTTGAGAAATGAGTTTGGAGAGCTTTCATTTAATTGGTGAATGGTAAAAAAAGTTTTTTTTAAAATAATTGATTAAAAGAGTTTTAAAAGTCAAAAAAAGTCTCTCTCTCTCTCTCTCTCTCTCTCGTGCGCATGCGTGGGCGTCTGTGGAGCGAGTGGGGAGTGTGCGGTGAGTGCGTGGAGTTTTCCCTCTGTTCCTTTCGTTGTTTTGTAGTCGCCTGGCTTTTTTAGTTTTTTTTTTTTTTTTTTTTTTTTTCTTTCTTCACTTCTCTCCCCTCCTTCTCTTCATTGTGAGGTTATTCTAGTGTTTGCTAATCCGTAGTGGGGGTGCGGTTTGGGCCGCGTGCTACCTGTAGGGAAGCATGGCGGCCCCGGGTTCACGGGTGTTGAGTACACTCACGCGGCGTCATGCAGTGAAGGTGGCGTCGGCTGTGAGTGTAGAGGATTGGCTATAGGAGAAACTGTTGGGCACGAAAGCATTCTGTCGGCATCAAAAATGAATAGTGCTACTGTCATTTTTTTTAAATACAGTAGAAAAAGCAAATGAGTTGGTTGAGTGAGGAATTGTTGTTGATGGTTTGTTTACACCTGTTCTCCCTCTTTCAATGCCGTCTAAAAAAGTCACGCTGTCAAATGTTCCTCCATTTATCAGCGATGAACTGTTAATGCAGTCTCTTTCTCGTCACGGCAAATTAGTATCCCCAATCAAAAAAATCCCAATTGGAAGCGGATCCCCACTGCTTAAGCATGTTGTTTCGTTTAGACGTTTTGTTTATATGATTGTAAGAGACGACGCGGAGCTGGATCTTACTTTTAAATACCGGATTGATGATTTTGATTATGTTGTATTTGCGACAACTGGTCAAGTAAAGTGTTTTGGCTGCAATAAAATGGGGCATTTAATCAAGGATTGTCCCGAAAAAAAAAAGAAATGAAACGCTAACAACTACGGATGACACAACTGGTCCTCCCGAGCCAGTGGAGGCTGCGGGGGGGCAAGTTGAGTCGGAGGCGCTAGTGACGGAGCAAACGGAGATCAATTTAGCTGTGGAGGAACCGCTAAACACTCAGCCAGAGGTGAGCGTAGAAGGAGAATCCGTTAATGGAAAACCAAATGAATTAGAGACTATACAGTCTGTTAAAGACCGGGATGTCCCGTTGGACGGCATCGAAAGAGTACAGCTTGTAATGGGTGAAACAAGCATGAATACGGGTAACAGTTAGTGGTGAAGAAAGTTTGATGTTTAAAGTGCCGCGCAAAAGAAAGAATAGTGTAAATACAGGGGATTTAGGACTTGGAAAGAAAGTGGACAAAATTGAAAGTGAAAGCCAGGGCGAGTCAGGGAGTGACAGTGAGTCGGACTGTAGTGTTTCCTTATCGCAAATTGAAAACATGAGTCGTTGTTATGAACTAGATGACATTAAACTGTTTCTTAAGTCAACTAAAAACAGAAGAGGGGTGAGAGTGGACGAATATTTTCTTGACTTAAAACAGTTCATTGAAAAGACATGGTATTTGATGGCCGAAGGTTCATTTACCAATAAAGAAATTTACAGATTGAAAAAACTAGTGAGAAAAATTAACACTGAATTGAGTGATGGTGCTGAAAAATGAGAATTCAATAAAGTTAGCTGCTTTTTTCTTTTTGTTTTCCTTTTTACCTTTTATGACTGAAGTCAGGGTTGCATCTGTGAATGTAAGTGGTGCAAGGAACGTTAGGAAAAGAGCAGTGTTATATGAGGTCTTTAAGCAAAAAAAGTTAGATATTTTCCTTCAAGAAACTCATAGCGATGCACATAATGTGACTGAGTGGACAAGAGAATGGGATGGAATCTCAATTTTAAGTCATAACACTGCTGTAAGTGGAGGGGTTGCTATATTATTTTCTAAAAGTTTTAAACCAGTTACTTATGATATTGATGAAATTATAAAAGGTAGGCTTTTGAAGGTTAAAGCCTTATTTGAAAATCATGTCTTCATATTTATTTGTGTCTACGCTCCAACCTCAGGAGTTGAAAGAATGTTGTTTTTAAATCAGCTCAGTTCAACCCTGCAAAATTGTAATAGTGAAGAGTGGTTAATTTTAGGAGGAGATTTTAATTGCACTGAGGGAGAACTTGACAGGAATCATATTGAACCCCATGAACCCTCACGTAAGAGAATCATTCAAGTGATTAAAACACATGAGCTGAGTGACATTTGGAGGTATTTCAATGGCAGTCAGAGACAATATACTTGGTCCCATACTCGGGATAATGTGTTATCTCTAGCAAGATTAGATAGGTTATACACTTTTAAACATCAATGTGGTATTTTTAGTAAATGCTTTATTGTGCCTGTAAGCTTCTCTGATCATAGTATGGTGTGTTGTATCTTTATTTTTAATTTGATCAAACCAAAGAGTGCCTATTGGCATTTTAATTCTTCCCTGTTGTATGATAAGAATTTTGTGGATTCTTTTAAGTATTTTTGGGTTACTTTTAGAGCCACAAAGGGTCATTTTCAATCTTTGAAACAGTGGTGGGATTATGGCAAAGCTCAGATTAAACAATTCTGTCAACAGCACACTCGAAACATCACTGTTCAGACGCTAAGAGATATGAAAATCTTGGAGACATCCATAATAAAGCTTCAAGAATCAGTTGAATTAACAGGGGAGAATAGATGTTTGGAAGATCTTTCAATTAAGAAGACTCTGCTTAGTGATCTTTTGGGGGCAAGAGCACAAGGAGCTCTGGTTCGGTCCCGTTTTCAACAAATTGATCAGATGGATGCGCCAACTAAATTCTTCTTTAGTTTAGAACAAAAGAATGGTCAGAAAAGATTAATCCATGCATTACGTTCTGAAGTTGGCGTTTTACTAACTGATCCCACTGATATTAGAAAGAGAGCTGTTTGCTTTTATGAACAACTGTACAAATGTGAATGTGACTCAGAGCCTGCTGTTGGCAGTGGTTTTTTGGAAAACCTGTCAAGGGTGTCTGAAGAAGACAACCGGAAACTCAGCAAGGCCTTGTGCCTAGAGGAATTGTATGAAGTCCTGATGAGTATGGAGTCTGGAAAGGCTCCCGGCATTGACGGTCTCCCTGTTAACTTTTATAAGTCATTCTGGACAGTGTTGGGGGAGGACTTGCTCGCGGTGCTCAATGAAAGCTTGGCCGAAGGGCGGCTGCCGTTGAGCTGCCGCAGAGCAGTCCTTACACTTCTCCCAAAAAAAGGAGACTTGACTGAGATCAAAAATTGGCGGCCTGTGTCCCTTTTATGTACAGATTACAAACTACTCTCTAAATTATTGGCGAACAGATTGTCAGTGGTAATGAGACAAATCATTCACCTGGACCAGAGCTATTGTGTATCTGGCAGGTCTATTTTCGATAACATTTCTTTATTGCGGGATTTTTTAGATGTCTCCAAGATATTTGATCTAGATTGTGCTCTAGTTTCTCTAGACCAAGAGAAGGCATTCGATCGCGTTGAACATATTTACTTGTGGAAAACATTAGAATCATTTGGTTTTTGCCAAGATTTTGTGAATATGATAAAAGTCTTATACACTGATGTTGAGAGTCTGCTGAAGGTTAACAGTGGTTTATGCACTCCTTTCAAAGTGGAAAGAGGTGTCAGACAAGGATGTTCCTTGTCAGGAATGCTCTATTCAATAGCCATAGAACCGTTACTACAGCAGATAAGGAGTAATCTGAGTGGTGTACAAATACCTGGCTCTAGTTGCACTGTTCATTTATCAGCTTATGCCGATGATCTGATTGTGATAGTTAAATGCCAAAAGGATATAGATTTTTTAATGAAATTACTTGATGATTTTAAAGGTCTATCCTCTGCAAAGGTGAATTGGAAAAAAAGCGAATCGGTGGTGTGTGGAAAATGGAGGAAAGGAAGGTTAAAATTCCCTGAGGGTTTACTTTTGAACACAGGAGGTTTTAAGTATTTAGGAATTTTTTTAGGTAATGAGAGTATTGTACAGAAAAACTGGGAGGGCGTTATTGACAAACTTAAAGGACGTTTGGCAAAGTGGAAGTGGTTAGTCCCAAAAATGTCCTATAAAGGGCGAATTTTAATTATTAATAATTTGGTTGCTTCATCCTTATGGCATAAGATAGCTTGTATTGATCCACCTCCAAAATTTTTATCAGACGTTCAAGCCTTATTAGTCGATTTTTTTTGGGATAAGTTACACTGGGTCTCTCAGAGTGTTTTATATTTGCCCAAAGAGGAAGGTGGTCAGGGGTTAGTAAATTTGCAGAGCAGGACAGCAGCTTTTCGTCTGCAATTTTTACAGAAACTTCTGTCTGGATCAAGTCGTTTCAGCTGGAGAGCTACGGCGTGTGCTATTTTACAGAACTTTGGTGGCTTTCAGCTGGACAGAGCTCTTTTTTTGATGGACCCTCTAAAACTGGACCTTGCCAATGTCCCAGTGTTTTATCGCAACCTTTTTAGAGTTTGGAGTCTTTTTAATCACCAGAGGACATCATCTTCGGACTCTCTTTTTTGGTTGTTAAATGAGCCTATAATCCATGGAGCCCGATTGGACATTTCTCTCAGGGACCACACCTTTCCTGGACTAAGTCATTTACTATGTAAATCTAAGATCACTACAGGTCGTTTGGTAAAGGTGGCTGGTCCCAGCTTCATGAACACGGAGCAAGTTGCTTTGCATCTTGGTTTCTTTTCCACTCGTAAAGTTGATCAGTTATTGACAAAGTTGAGGTCTGTTTTATCAGCTGAGGAGAGGGAATCCTTAGCAAACTTTCATACAGGGGTAAAGATTCCTAATGCTGAGGACCCTTTTCCAGATATCATTTTATTACCTAAACTAGATGATTGCATGGGGTATTTTTTTAAAAGCGGTAAATCATTGTGTTTAAATTTCCTTTCTGTTAATGGAAAAAACTTGTACAAAGCTTGTGTTTTGGTTTTTAACAAGAAATTATTGAATAACAAGGTGGATACGCCATGGCGTTCTTTTTTAAAATTAGATGAGGAGGTTAAGCCTGAATGGGGAGTCTTGTATAAACCATCGTTAGAAAAAAGAGTTGGAGACAGTGGAGAATTCTCCACGGTGCAATTGCTGTTAATGCTTTTGTTTCTGTTTTAAACCCGGAAGTGAGTTCTGAGTGTCCTTTTTGTTTTAAAAGGGAAACGGTCTTTCATGCTTTTATGGTGTGTTCCAGGTTAGGTCCTTTATTCGGTGTATTAAGGAGTTTTTTTGCTTGTTTTGATGAAACCTTGTTGATCGAGACCTTCATTTTAGGTGTTAAATATGTAAGGAGGAAATGTCATAGATGCCAATTACTGAATTTTATTGTGGGTCAAGCTAAATTAGCAGTGTACATGAGCAGAAAAAACATGATTGAACGGACAGCTGGACAGAATGTTGTTGTTTTGTTTTCTGCTCTTGTGAAAGCTAGAATTTTAATTGATTTTAATTTCTATAAGTCAGTAAATGATATTGCTTGTTTTGAATTGAAATGGTGTGACAAAGGAGCAGTGTGCTCTGTTTTTGAAGAAGTGGTTTTTGCACACTTCTTATAATCATGTTCTATTGTTGAATCGGTTGATTTATTGTGAATCTGTTTTTGTCATTTGTAATAAAGAGCAATTCAAATTTTCTCTCTCTCTCTCTCTCTCTCTCAGCTTACCTTGTCGTTTGATTCTTCACCCGTGACTGTGTATATATATGAGATAAAACAGGGCCTTTTTTGCACCAATATCTTGAATTTTAGGGCATAACAGCACTGATGGAGTTGTTGCCCTGCACCATATTTGTCAACAGTCAACTATATGAAATAGATGACATACTGGTCTGCGGGCGTAGCCAGTGCATTAACTGCATTAAAATATTTTAATCACGATATTTTTCATAACTAATTAACGTATTAAACTGATAGCTCTAATATCACCTATATTATGTTGTCTTTTTCATTAAAATATTCTGATATTTATGGTAATGAATTGTGAAATATTCATGCAACAAAATATACGTTGACCTGTTTAATACGTCTAGAACAACCATCTGTGGCCTGAAAATGAGACCACAAGGATTAGCAAGAATGATATTTACTTATCACTGTGTTGCTTGTCCACCACAAAATGGCAAGGAAAAAAAAAGAATAATTATGGGCAGCTCAAAACTGCAGATGGTATCACTTCCTTTCGTGACACAAAAGTCTGATTCTTGAATAATAAAATAAAATAAAAATTCTTGATAATAAAAATCATAATTATCAGCATGAAAACTAAAGTGAAATGTCTAAACTAATCAATGTTCTTCTACAGTGTCCGTAAAAAAAATATTTGTTGTAAAAATAAGTGTTTACAAATGTATGAATTTCATTGGATTGCATAATATCACACCAAGGTCTCTCTACTGTCCTAAGTTTTTATAATTGTTGCTATAAGTGTCTTGATGCACAATATAGATTTGTACAACATTCTGAAAAAGGAAACACACACAACACCAGTGTTATGTTGGCTTTCCATTCATATTTAATGATATTCATGGTTATGAATTTCAAAGTATTCAAGTACCAAAATGTATGGTTACCTACTTTATACTTTAAGACCAAACCATCCGTGGCCTGAAAATGAGACTACAATGATTAACAAGAGCAATATTTACTCATCATTGTATCGCTTGTATCACAAACTGAGAAAGAAAGATTGATTGATTTAGGGCAAACTCTGTCTCTGCCCGCTTTTACCCTATGTTTATACAGTGTTTTTCCAGTGAGAGCTCACTGATTGTCTTCATGATGAACATAATTTCTCTGCTCCTGCTGGCCTCTCTGCTGCCACACCTGACCTTCACTGGTGAGAGTGATTGACTAAACTGCATATTAATTAATCTCTAAAAGATGTATTAATCACAACCAAGATGTCAGCATAGTTTCTGGACTTTTGCTGATGCCTCAGTAAGGTGTCTCTTGTAGGGTGAATAAGATGACTAACTGTATCTCTCTCTCTCAGCTCATGTGAATGTGGGTATAGTGAACGGCACAGAAGCAAAACCCCACTCCAGACCTTACATGGTTTCTCTTCAGAAGAACAAGGAACATGTCTGTGGTGGATTCCTCATTTCTGATGACTTTGTCTTGACTGCTGCACATTGCCAAACAGAGTAAGGTTTTAGTCTAAAATGCAAAAATTGACTGATTATCGAGTTTTTAGAAATTATAGTAGTACATTGTTTACAAGGTTTGTCATTATCAGTATGTTCAGTGTGCCCCTTCTAAAAGAATACATAAAATTGTGTAAAATGTTCAATATTCTTCTGATACTTTCTTTCAACAGAGATGAGATACTGATGAGATACGTGGAAAAAATGCTAAGACATTATGCCACAACCTTCAAGGGGTGAAGGAGACGCCCTGTCGCAGCACAGTCATGGACTATTCCGCTCTAATCTGGACTGCGGGGCAATGGAGTGCCCAGAGTTCACAGAGGGAAACAACTGGGTGAAGCACACGGATCCGTAAGGAATGGCGCAGCAAGCCGACACTGAGCTGTCCTCCCAGCAAAAAACCTGAGTTACCCGCAACACACGGGAGGACACAGCTCAGCGCAAGAAGAATCTCGCGCAGTGATGGGAATCGCCCGGCCCGCAGCTCCAACGTCTGCTAGAGAAGCGCTGTGCACCATGCCTGGGAGGAGTACCCTTCATAGAGAGGACTCGACTCCAAGGGGGCACAGCTCACCTCAGCACTAAGTAGCCGAGGTGAGGCCCAATTTCCACCCAATGGCCAACTTTTGTTGAGGACAGCATTCCTCGTTTTTCTGCTGACCCGTAAGCAAACAAGAGCTGCTCAGAGCAACTAATGCTCCGGGTGCGGTCCAATAACGTGAATAGCACGAACAGGACACAGCAACGTTAAGGCCGGGTCTGGACACAGCAACGTTAAGGCCGGGTCTGCCTCCTCTGACGGCAGCGCTTGCAGGTCCACCACCTGAACCCGAAGGTGAGAGGTGGGAACCCCGGGCACATAACCAGACCGGGATCTCAAGAATACGTGAGGATAGCCGGACCCAATTTAAGGCACATTCCGTTGAAAAATGCATGCAGGTTTTCCACCCTCTTAATGGAAGTGAGCGTGATCAGGAGTGAAGTCTAAGCAACCGAATTTGTAACAACCTAAGAGGGCCACGGAGAGACCCAAAGAAGGGATAAGGTGCAATCCTAGAGGAACTTATCCCCCTGCACCCTTCAAGAACCTGTCGGTCAGGTGATGCCTCCCTAGGGACAACCATCCACTGCATCGTTTTTTTTTTTATATGCCGAGATGGCCACAATGAACATTACAGTGGAGGGAACATCCTTGCTCCAACTGCAAGAAGGGAAGCACAACTCTGACCAAGCATGTCAGGTCAACTCGGTGAATAGAGCCCCATACAACAGAAAGACCTCACCTCAGAGCATATGCCTGCCTCAAGAGGGGGCACTAGCCTGAGTGATAATATCTACCACAGCCTGAGTGGGCCAGTGAGGTCTTACTGCGTCTCATCCAGAAACCAAAGGTACAGGTCCACAGATTGGGATGCGGGTGCCAGATTGTGCCCATTCTGAGAAGAAGGTCCTTCTTCAGGGGAAACTTCCCGGGAGGGGCTGTCATGAGGAGAATGGGTATCAGCAACCCAGGTTCAGGTGGGTCAGAAGACGCACCAGAGAACCTGCTCCTCGTCCCCCCAATCTAGCACAGGGTTTGTGCAGGGAAGCTTACTCCTGTTCGTAGACCCCGGGTCCAGCTGTGTGCCAGCACGTGCCTGCAGAGCCCTCGGTCAGGAACAAGCCAGCAGTAGGAGGACTCAAAGAAGCAAACAGGTTCACCTGATCGTCGCTGAATCGACTCCAGATGAGCTGGAACCCAGGGTAGGAGTCGCCATTCTCGGGAAGAGTTGCTTTTTCTTGCAACTTGACTCTCCGAAAAATGAACAGCATGCAGCAATATTAGCTGGAAGACTCCAGAGGAGGAGATGGGGGGCGAGTTGCAACATGCAATGTGAGCATAGACCACTGTAGGTGTAGGTGTATACTACCGTGGCTATGGTGTCCAATGGACTAGCGTGCGCTTGTCCCGCAGCATCGGTAGGAACGGGCGGAGGGAAAGCACTGCTAGCAACTCGAAGCGACTAGTGTCGCTGCTGTTGAGGTCCATTCCAGGAGCCCGAGGCTGCCTGCCCGTTGCCTCAGGCCTCTGAACGTTTAGAGGGACCGCTGTCCTGTGACTGTAGAATCAGGTAGTTCAGCACCAACTCTATGGACCGACTAAATAGACCAGCAAACAGGCTAGGTAGTAACCGAGCTGCTGCCTGCATTAAAATAGGAATTAGAGGAACGGTACCAACACCCCTGCGGCGGAGCAACCAGCTTTTTTTTTTTTTTTTTGGAATGGCTCAACCCGGAAAGCAAGCTTCCCGAAGTAGCGCCGGGCTGCTAAGACCGGGCTTACCTGATCCAACATCCCGCGATGTTTCCGCTAGAGTGCGAGGAAGCGACGCGTCCTGCATCCCTAGCTAGATGGCGAGACCATGTGTTGAGCCTGGGTATGAGGAAGACCTGCATCACTCAGACAAATTCAACATGTTTAAAGAAACCCAAAGGACATAGAGAAAATTGCTATTTTATTGAAGGGCGGCGCTCGCGAGCACGAATGAGTAAGTTTAAGTTCAAATAAGTTTAGTCAACCTGAAATGTTAAGTTGTACTAAGTGACTTAACAAAAAAAGTTGGTTGTTAAACTTAAAAACTGGGTAAGTTACCTAGCTGCCTTGAAATTTTATGTTGAACCAACTCAAATTTCTAAGTTGTCACTTAGTCAAAATTAACATTTCAAGTTGACTGAACTTAAAATTTTAAGGCAGCCAGGTAACAAATTATTTTAAGATGACTCAACAAATTGTTTTTTACAGTGCAGGTTCCCTCTTTTACCTCATACTCAAAGGTTCCCTTAGGCATTTATACTCAAAAATGGCGCTTATAGAGGACACACAAAAATATATAGAGTAAAATGCATTTATATTTAGACAGAATAGAAGATATAGATTGTACTGCATGTTAGTTTGCGTATTGTCCCCAAGAACAAAATGTATTGAGCCCATATGTTTTCCTAACAAGGAACTATAGAGCTGTAGTTCCAAAAACCGTAAGTTTGTGATGCTGTTTGCGAATATTCCTTTGAACTATGGTTTTGGGAAACGCCAAATCGTTGAACTAGGTTGGTAATGACGGAACTTGTGACCATGTTTGGCTGGCATTGCTTTTGGGAAATGCACCCCTGATTAAGACTATCTATCTAATACCAAACTATCTGTGACCAAGAACAATATTTACTCAACATTGGTCGGGAGCAGCAGCTAATTTGCATTCAAAGAGACATAAACGAAAACAGTGTTTCTGCTTCCACTCAAAACAGCCATTTTCGAAATGATATGCAGTAATAATGATCTGTGGGGAATTTTGAGTTGAAACTTCACAGACACATTCTGGGGACACCAGAGACTTACATTACATCTTGTAAAAAGGGGCATAATAGATGCCTTTTAAGATTATCTATAAGCTAGTGTGCTCCAAAGCAATGACAAAATTCACATTTAGAAGATTTAAGCATTCAAAACTTAATCTCTAACCTCCACCAGTATGAATCAACGATTTTGATGACATCACCCTGCACTGTTCATCATCTCAGCAAACTTTCTGTCCAGTCAAATGCTCTCTAGAATCAGAAGTGTCTCACTCCCTACACTATAAATAGACTCCGAAACTGCATCTGAAATTGGTCAGTTGTTTGAAACATTTTTATTTTCTGTGCGTTGAACGGCACGTAGTGGACTATGTAGGGGATGGAGAATGATTCACACGGTGTAAATATGCTTTTTGTTGGGGCGAATGAAGTTTGGTTTCGCTTTGTGTCACACAAACCGCCACAGCACGCACACACACTCAGGTCCGGCCCAAAGAGACAATGGTACGGAGCAGATTATATGCACGAGTCATCATAGATCACAAAATGCACCGGACCCATTTGAATACTACACAGAAAGCTATATTTTATAATGATATGGATGAGATTGTGGCACATGAATGGACCAATTTGTACATTTTAAAATACTTTAGTATACTATAGTATAGCCATTTCTGTATTCTGATACTGAGATACAGAAAATAGAGCCAGACCTACATGCATCTTGTATATTGTGGTTTCATATAACAGATGAAACACCCAACATCAGTGTTACTGACACTACAAGGTGAGGAAAAAAGACTTACAGGCAGCTCAATGTCTACTCTTTTATTTATACAGAGTTTTGTCAGCGATAGCTCACTGTCTACTTTGTACATGACCATCATCTCTCTGCTCCTGCTGGCCTCTCTGCTACCACACCTGACTTCCACTGGTGAGACTTATTATATTAAAGTACATTATCCTGATTTGTTAAGAATATTTAATTGGTATGAACAGAAGAAGATAACTTACAAACCTATCTCTCGATCAGCTCATGTGGATGTGGGTATAGTGAAAGGCACAGAAGCAAAACCCCACTTCAGACCTTACATGGTTTCTCTTCAGGCGGGCTGTAAACATGTCTGTGGTGGATTCCTCATTTCTGATAGATTTGTCATGACTGCTGCACACTGCAAGAAGTAAGACTTCGATTTAGTCTCAACTGCTGTGAAAAGTTAAAATCATTGTATCATAGTTTAAACATTTTTGTTTATTACACTAATACGACTTTAATTTCTTACACAGAAATGAGAAACTAACAGCTGTGGTCGGCATGCATGACTTAAAAAAAAGAAGAAGGGGTTCTGACCGCATCAGAGTGAAGTCTTACCACGAGCATCCAGACTTTAACCAGAGCACTTTTCAGAATGACATTATGCTTTTGAGGGTAACATTAGTTCTCATTAAATGATTAGTCAGTCTGTCTGTTAACAATGATATTGTTATTGTATTACAGCTACAGAAAAAAAGTTGAACAAAACAAGATTGTCAAGATAATTTCCATACAAACACAAGAGGGAGACATCAAACCTGATTCTGTCTGCAGTGTCGCTGGCTGCTGAGCCAGGGGAAAAAAGAGCACACGTCTCATGGCAGCAGATGTGAAGATCATGAATAACACAAAATGCAAAAATAAATGAAAAGAAAACTACTCAGCCTCAGAGTTCTTGTGTGTCTAAAACCATGGGGGAAGCTGTAGTGTATGTAAAACAATATAAATTTGAGAAATAGCAGTGAAGTATCACCTCAGTCATATGTTGTTCTGCATTACTTCACAGGGGGATTCAGGAGGTTCTTTGGTTTGTGGAGACACTGCAGTCGGCATCACTTTCTTTAGTGACCCAAAAGCCTGCAATAGCCTTAAACGGCCTGAAGTTTATACAAAGATTTCAGAATATCTTCCATGGATCCAGTGCATAATTGCAAATGTTTTTGCCAATTTTTGCGATGAGAAAGGATGAAGTGTTTGTTTAAATGTTCAATAAACAAATTGTGTGTCAAGCATCAATATGTGTAAGTGGTCCTTATTACTACAGTTCCATTTTATTCAAAATATCTTTTTTATGTTCAACATCTTCAGAAAAAGAAAGAAATTCATGTAGGTTTGAACAACTTGAGGTAGTAAACAGTGGCTAAAGCTACCATTCGGTGTATCAGCGGCACCTGAAGTGTTTATATGGAAACAACATGAATTGTTAGCAAATCTAAAGGGAATTGAGCCCATTGCAGATGATATTTTTGTTGTTGGATGTGGTGACTCAGACCAGCAAGAGAAGAATGATCATGATTTAAAGCTTCAGGCCCTGCTGGAGCATTACAGAGAGGTTAAGCCACAACTTACCGTAGCTTTTAAAAATTGCTCCATGGTCATATCCTTTTATCCACTGACCAGAAAAAGTGAGGGCTATCATGGACATGGTACCTAAAGGTGCTAAAGGTGTACAGCGTCTCATCAGGTTTGCTAATTATTTAGCCAAGCTCATGTCCCACTTGTCGAGTGTTTGCGAGCCACTGTGCATTTGCTCGACAAAGACACTCTTGGCATTGGCTGTCCACTCTTGACATCAGTCACTGACATGTTAAGTAGGGCAGCTGCTAACTGGCAAGGAAGTAGTTTACCAGTGGCATGCCATATGTCATCTGCAGAAAGAGTAGCCAAGAATTCCTTTGGTCTGGTATTCAAGCAGAAGACCTTTTTGAGTAACTGTTTAACTTGCAATGAATTTGCAGCCCACAATCAACAGAAGGAAACCATGCTATCTCATGACATCCCCAGCAGGCCATGGCAGATTGTCAGCATGGACTTGTTCAGTCATCAGCAAAAGTGAACTATCTTCTAATCGTGGACCACTTCTCAGATTGAATTTGGGAGATTGAACCGCTTCCTTATTTATCTGCAGAAACTGCACTGCAAGGCTCAGTTTGCTCGACGTGGTCAGCCAGATAGAGTGATCACAAATAGATCAAATCACTTCCTCACCAAGACATCGTATGTCAAATAGAAAGGCTGAGTTGACTATCAAGATTGATTAAAATCTTCTCTGCAAAGCCATACATGACAGAACCCACCCTTAAAAAGCAATCCTTCATTAGAGAAATATTGGAGTCGGTGTCACTTCCTTTGCTGGTGGAAAAGACTGCAATAGTTGTGAATCATATGAAGTTTAAATAAAGATTTTAGCATATCTTCTATGGATCCACTCCATTTTTTTTTTTCCAATGAAAAAGGAAGAAGTATTTGTTTAAACTTTCAATAAATTAATCTATGCAGCATCAATATGTATAAGTGCCCCTTATCATTGCAGCCTTATAAAATAGTAGTGGTTCATTATGAAAGGATTCAAGTAACCAAAATGACTTCTGCCACAATAGTACAAAAGCAGAGTAAATTCCTGATAATGATATAGAGAAAAGTAAAATATCTCAACTTAAAGGGTTACTCCATCCCAAAATGAAAATTGTCATTAATCACTTATCCCCATGTCAGTCCAAAACCTGTAAAAGCTTTGTTCGTCTTTGAAACACAAATTAAGATATTTATTTGTGAAAAAAAAAAAAAAAACAACAACAAAAAAAAAAAACAATTAGAAATTGCTTTTTTAATTTCATTATCTATTAAAGCAGAAAAGCTAAATATTATTTGGAACAGGGTTGACGTCTCCGTCAACTTACCACTAGAGGTCGCTATCCCTAGCTTTCTAAATTGGACTTTTAAACAGTAGCGGTTCGATCTTCAACTGGCTGGCAGGAGCCGCCATTGACAGGTCATGTGACCTGTCAGTGGCTGGTGGCAGCTGCCAGTCTGATTCTGGCAGGTCACGTGACCTGCCAGTGGCGGGCTGGTGGCTGGCAGTATCAACCGCTTTAAATCTGTGAGTATAACGCGTTCTCTGTCACTCTCCCTGCAAGGAAATACACTATTTTATTGTTATGAATGTATTCATGACTCTGTTCTTTTGTATGATTGACGTTTTAGTTTTTTTTTTCCACAATTAAAGCAGTCAAATGAACGTGATCACGACTGGTTGCTTACTTGACGCTTCGCTTAAACTCAGCGCGCTCTCGTGGCTGTCTGACTGAGCTGCCAGTGGAAGCGACAATAAGCTGCCAGTTGAAATCACGGCCATTTGAACCATTTATTCGTAAGAAACCTCCATAAAACGACGGCAAATAAAAAGACTAGACCCATAAGAAGATATTAATAGTCATGAAATAATATATTTCCTTGTAGCAAGAGTGGCAGAGAAGGCGTTGAACTCGGAGCGCTCTCGCGGCTGTCTGACTGAGCTGCCAGTGGCAGCGGCAATAAGCTGCCAGTTGAAAGCACGGCCATTTAAACACTTTATTCATAATAAAAATTCATAAAACGTTGGCAAATTAAAAGACTAGACACATAAGAATATATTAATGATTATACTTCCTTGTAGCAAGAATCGTAGAAAACGCATTACCTCGGAGCGCTCGCGCGGCTGACTGAGCTGCCAATGGAAGCGACAATAAGCTGCCAGTTGAAATCACGGCCATTTAAACACTTTATTCATAATAAAACTCCATAAAATGTGGATAAGTTAAAAGATTAGACCCATAAAAAGATATTAACGATCATAAAATAATATATTTCCTTGTAGCAAGAGTGGCAGAGAACGCGTTAACCTCGGAGCGCTCTCGTGGCTGACTGACTGAACTGGTAGTGGAAGCGACAATAAGCTGCCAGTTGAAATCACGGCCATTTAAACACTTTATTCTTAATAAAACTCCATAAACGTCGCCAAATTAAAAGACTAGATCCATAAGAAGATATTAATGATATGAAATAATATACTTCCTTGTAGCAAGATTGGTAGAGAACGCGTTAACCTCGGAGCGCTCTCGCGGCTGTCTGACTGAGCTGGTAGTGGAAGCGACAATAAGCTGCCAGTTGAAATCACGGCCATTTAAACGCTTTATTCATAATAAAACTCCATAAAACGTCGGCAAATTAAAAGACTAGATCCATAAGAAGATATTAATGATCATGAAATAATATACTTCCCTGTAGCAAGAGTGGTAGAGAACGCGTTGAACTCGGAGCGCTCGCAGCTGAATGACTAAGCGACCGGTAGAAGCGGCATTAACCAACCAATCGGAATCACCGCCATTTAAACACTTTAATCGCGCTAAAAGTAAAGAACTGAACAGGTTCACAATAAGAAATTAAGCACAAAACACAAAATCTGCCGAAAATCTGTTGTTGCTGAAACTTGTTGAGGCATACTGCCAGCTGGCAGCTGCCAGTCAACCTGCCACTGGCAGGTCACGTGACCTCCCAGAATCAGACAAGGTGACCTGTCAGTGGCGGCTCCTGCCAGCCAGCTGAAGATTGAACCCCCTCTCCTTTTAAATGAATTACATACTCAGTATATTCAGCAAAAAAAGATACGTCCTCTTACATTTAATTTTTTTCTAGCAAATTTCTTAATGTGTAAATATTTGTATTACCATTAGTTTCAACAGCTGAGCCATGAACTGAAGTTTGACAGACATTTGATGAACATTGAATAATTGAATAATGAGTCCCTGAACAAACTGCTCCACCAGCACCAGCTGCTTCAAATAGGCTACTACAGTGCATCTCATCCTCATGAACTGCACTAGACTTGCCAGTTCTTGCTGTGAGATGTTACTCCACTCTTCCACCAAGGCATTTTCAAGTTTTCAAACATGTCTGGAGAGATACATGGTTATATGTGGTTTGCCTTTGCAAAGACGATCAAAGAAGCTGTCTTAAAATACACAATCCTTTTTTAATGTAGATGTATATCGGCACAAGGCTGTGTGCAATATCTCACGAGTGTGATGTGTGCTGTTGCATTTATACAACAGTTCAACGGCACGAGTGTGTAAATACATACAAAACAACAATGTAGTGTCTTTAAAAACCTCTTTTGTGCAGAACTACTTCCTTCTGTCATGGATTCAAATCTCAGTTTGACAGTTTAACAAGTCAAGCCTCTTTGACTAATTTGAAAACAATGGTAAAAAAGAACTAGTAACGAAGGAACATTGAGTTGCTCCATTATTGTATTACTGTTTAAAAAGCAGTGTATTATGTGTATTAGAGTATTATACGAGAGAAATGGACACGAGTGTGATTACCATGATACAGCAGGGCTGTAGACTTTTTGTACTGGTTGCACTGGTGCGCCTAACTTTTTTTTTTAGGTGCACCAGCACAAAGGTAAGGTGCACCCAAATTTTCGACCGCATCGCATTTAATCGTCTTTCATTTTTTTTTCATTTTTTTTTTTTATTTTTGCATAATGATATGATGAATGGATGGTTCGTTTTTAACAGCAGATTCAGCTGGTCTGCACATCCCTGCATACTTATATAAGCTTGTAATCACTTGTGCTTTTAAGCCAAATCCACGCTAAAAAGAATAACGTTAACCGACATCCGGACGTGACTCTCCGCAGTCTCTGATGAAATCGGTTGTGTGTTTGAACGCCTGGGGTTCACCCAGTTTAAGAAATTTCTGATCGTAAAAAATCTAGTTATTTACATTTTTAATGCAGCCTATTGTTTTCATTATGTACTGATTCAAATTAGTAATCAATAATAATTCTTATTTTAATACTCGGCGTGCCTCCCTTGACATGCTCTCGCGTATGAACAGGCAGCAAATCTGGTGCTGGCGCGGGCGCATCAGGCGCAATCATCAAACATATTTCAAAGGAAGCCGGCGCCACGGTCCTTACCGTCTTTACTGGGTGATTTAAGCGAATATTTGCATTTATTCACTTACGAATTAATTAGAAATGGTGGCCTGTCATGATTTTGGCTAATGCCCGACACTACTGAATAATGCGCATCAAAGGGGATTTCCCACCCAGCACCAGACGTCATCTGGACGTCCTTTTTCGGGCTACATCAAGTCGGCCCGTCATGGACTTCTTTTAGCCCAAAAATCGACGTTGAAAATTGGTCTTTGTTTGGTCCGTCTAATTCTGGTCCAAATTTGCCCCAAAATCGACGTTGAAAATTGGTCGTTGTTTGGTCCGTCGGATTTAGACGTAATTCACATCCGGGACATTTCCTCGTGTGCGCGCCTCACCCATTTGAAATATTTTTTACAGACGCCATTTTCTTTCCTCACGATGCGGAGCATATGAGGACGGGAAACAACGAAATAAAGTGTTTAATCTTATTCACAAAATGTGTTTTGTAATATCATAGCGTTTTATAACGATATTAATGTGCTGTATGCCGCTAAACTTTTCTCAACGACATTTTTTCCACTCGCGATGCGGAACAGACGAGAGCGCTGTGCAATTAATGTTACCCCTAAACTTTTTTTCTCAGAGAGATAACATTATTTCCTTTCACTCGACATGCGGAGCAGACAGGGCAGTTGGTTTTATCAAGGAAACACCGAAAGTAAGTGTAAAATCTCAAATGCTATGCAGTGCTGACGTAGAGGTCGTTTTTAACATGGAAAGTAAGTGTTTTATCTCATTTAAAATATGTATTTTATAACGTCATATTGATTTATAGCGAAATTTATGTTTATTTAAACTTTCTCAGAGCGATATTTTCTTTCACTCGCGATGCAGAGCAGACAGGGAAGTTGGTTTTATCAAGGAAAGCACAGAAAGTAAGTGTTTTACCTCATTTACATTATGTATAATATTACTTTATGACCACATTAGTATGTTGCGTGCACCTAAACGTTTCTCACAGTGATATTTATGTGTTGTGCTTTCCTGAACGTTTTCTCTGAGAGATACTTTCTTTCATGCGGAGCAGACGGGGAAGTTGGTTTTATCTAGGAAAAGTGTTTTACTTCATTTACAATATGTGTGATATCACTTCATGATGATATTAATATGCTGTGTGTACCTTAACATTTCTCATAGATCTGAATTGCTATGCAGTGCTGACGTGGAGGTCGCTTTTAACAGGGAAACACTAGAAGTAAATGTTTTATCTCATTTAAAATATGTATTTTATAACGTCATATGGATTTATAGTGATATTTATGTGCTGTGCTCTCCTGAACTTTTTCTCAGAGAGATATTTTCTTTCAATCACAACATGGAGCAGACGGTAAAGTTGGTTTTATCTAGGCAAATGCCAAAAGTAAGTGTTTTACTTCATTTACATTATGTGTAATATTACTTTATGATGATATTAATATGCTGTGTGCACCTAAACATTTCTCATAGATCTGAATTGCTATGCAGTGCTGAGGTGGAGGTCATTTTTAACAGGGAAACACTAGAAGTAAGTGTTTTATCTCATTTAAAATATGTATTTAAGTAAGTGTTTTACTTCATTTACATTATGTATTTTATAAGATAATATTACTTTATGATGACATTTATACATTCTGCGTGACATCTACTTGCTTTAATGGGCATGCACACTGAACATTCAAGTCTGGAGCGGAAGGAGTTACCATGCAAATGGGGCGGAAACTCAACTGTCGAGCAGCAGAACACGTCTCCCATTGTTTTCACAAATTTCAGGTAAGTTTAGTCTCTAATATTATACAAATAGTACATACATGTGTTCTTGACACTTTCTTTCATGTAAATGACACACTTCTGTTGAATATTTACTTTATAGAAATGGTTAATTGTCTTCAGAAAAAATCTGTTAGCATATGAACTGTAAAGCTAACTATAAGAGGTAAGTTAGCTTAACTATTGACTTGAGCTCTTGTTTATGAAAGTCTGGGCTTTTAATGTCATCTTAATTAACGTTACTTGCTGTTTTGCTTTTTTATAAATGTTTTGCAGGCAATTTGTCATTGGATGAAAGGAAGTAAGCTAATTTATTTAACCTAGAAGTATGCAATGTACAGTTGATCGGATACAAAATTAACATGGAGCGTAAAAATGGGCTGCAAGTACTTTAAACATTTTATGTTCAGTGTCACATGATCCGTCACAAATTATGCTGAAATTCAGCTTTGCGAAAACAGGAATAAATTACATTTTGCAATGTATTTGCATAGAAAACAGTTATTTTAAATTGTAATAATAAACATTACTGTTTTATTTATGATCAAATAAATGCAGTTTTCTTGGTGAACATAAGAGACTTATTTCAAAAACATAAACAAAACTGACCACAAATGTTAATAACACAAGGGATACAAATATTAGTCCATTTATTCTAATAAAGTGCAAGAAGCTCTTAAAAATATTAACATAAACAGATTTTTTTTTTTTCCTTTGGTGATTTGTATTGTATACCAAGAATGCAATACACAATAATGTAGATTGTCTGTCTATGCTGGATGCAAACCAGAGCGACCGTTGAAAATTATTTGAACTTTGTGTCAGTACATGGTAAATAGAACATGGCATCATGTATAATGAACACTTATATATATATATATATATATATATATATATATATATATATATATATATATATATATATAAGTGTTATATATATATATAAAACTTATATATATATATATATATATATATATATATATATATATATATGAGACAAAAAAGAGGCTTTTTTGCACCATTATCTTAAATTTAAATAAATTTGGGCATAACTACATTTGTGGAGTTGTTGCCCTGCGTCATATTTGTCAACAGTCAACTATATGAAATATAAGATGACGTACAGGTCTGGGGACGGGGCAAGTGCATTGCTTTAAAAATTTTTAATCTTGTTATTTTTCATAACTAATTAAGTTAAAATATTAAACTGACAGCCCTATATATAATGAATTGTAAAATGTTTAAGTACCAAAATGTATGTTGACCTGTGTAATTCTTCTAGAACAACCTGTGGCTTGAAAATGAGACCACAAAGATTAGCAAGAACGATATTTACTTATCACTGTGTTGCTTATATACCACAAATTGGCAAGAAAAAAAAAAAAGACTTATGGGCAGCTCAACACTGCAGATGGTATCGCTTCCTTTCGTGACACAAAAGTCTGCAATAGTCATTAAAGACCTGAGGTTTATCGAAGAATTCAGCATATCTTTAATGGATCTGCTGCATAACTACAAGCATTAAATGATTTTTGAAATTTAATAAAGTGATAATTTAAATGTTCAATAAACGAATCGTGTCAAGTATCAATATGCATAAGTGGTCCTTTCTATTGCAGCCCTATAAACTAGTAGTAGGCTACTGAAAAGATTCAAGTAACCAAAATGACTTCTGCCACAATAAAACAAAAGCCAAATAAATTATTGATAATAAAAATCATGATTATCAGCATGAAAACTAAAGTGAAATGTCTAAACTAATCAATGTTCTTCTCCAGTGGCCCTAAATATTTGGACAAGTAAAAATGTATGAATTTCATATTTAATGATGGTTATGAATTGTAAAATATTCAAGCACCAAAATGTATGGTGACCTACCTAATACTTTTACATCAAACCATCCATGGCCTGAAAAAACAAGGTTTAACAAGAGCAATATTGACTCATCACAAACTGAGAAAGAAAGAAAGATAGATAGATAGATAGATAGATAGATAGATAGATAGATAGATAGATAGATAGATAGATAGATAGATAGATTCAGGGGAAACTCTGTGTCTCCGCCCACCTTTAAACTCTATTTATACAGTGTTTTGTCAGCGAGAGCTCACTGATTGTCTTCATCATGACCATCATCTCTCTGCTCCTGCTGGCCTCTCTGCTGCCACACCTGACCTTCACTGGTGAGACTGATTGACTAAACTGTATATTGATCAATGTGGTGAATAAGACAACTAACAGCACTATCTCTTTCAGCTCATGTGGGTATAGTGAACGGCACGGAAGCTAAACCTCACTCCAGACCTTACATTGTTTCTATTCAGGAGAAGGAGAAACATTTCTGTGGAGGATTCCTCATTTCTGATCAGTGGGTCTTGACTGCTGCACATTGCTGGGAAGGGTAAAAGTTTTGATTACTCTTAACTGCAACGTTAAAATAACTTTTGACGAAATGACTACAGTGCAATAATACAAGGTATCGTATGTCATAAATGAGCATGACGACTCCATAAATCAATCTTTTTAATACACTCTTTTAACAGATATGAGATTCTGACAGTTGTGGTTGGTGCTCATGACTTAAGGAAAAGTGAGACTTTTACCCGCATCAGAGTGAAGAACTACATCCCGCATCCAGACTACAATGCCGCTACTTTCCAGAATGACATCATGCTTTTGATGGTAACCAGCTGCTCTCAGGAAACAGTCGCACAAACCTGACTCATACTATGTTTAAATTTCTATTAACATTTTAATAATAATAATAATAATTATTATTATTATTATTATTTCTTGTATTTCTTAAAAAAAACAAATGAAAAAGTGTTCATTAAGATTGCCTTTGAGTCTGTTTCATTTATTTATTTGCATCAGAAATGCAGAAGATTTTGTACATTTAGTAGTACACTTTTGGTATACTTTTCAACAGCACTTTAATACCATACAGTTCGGTCTTAAAAAAAGATTGTCTTTTTAATAATAACAGCTGTGTTTTCTAATTTCAGCTTCAGGAAAAAGTCAAACTAAGCAGCCATGTTAAATGGATATCATTACCAAAGGATAGAGATGTTGTTAATGCAGATACTGTCTGTAGTGTTGCGGGCTGGGGAAGACTGGAGACTAATGGCAGAGGGAGCGACCGTCTAATGGAGGCATATGTGACCATAATAAATAGTGCAGTGTGTAAACGTAAATGGGGATCCATCTACTCTGAATTACAGATCTGTGTGTATGGCAGCGGTGGAACCTGCAAAGTACGTACAAAAGATGATTCACAGAATTTATGGTAATGAATGAACTGGTTTCACTAGTGACGTCCTGATCTGTGTTTCTTAACAGGGAGATTCTGGGGGTCCTTTGGTTTGTGGAAACACTGCAGTTGGTGTCACAGCCTTTGGGTACAAAATGCGCTGCAATTCACCTGAGTATCCTAATGTGTATACTAGGATTTCAGCATATCTTCCATGGATCCACCAGATCATTAGAAATGTTAAGTGACTTTACAAAAAATAATGGAGAAAGAAATGTTTTTTCTTGAATTCCTCCATAAATCTTTAAATAAAATCATCGCATGGCAAGCATCAATCAGTTGAAGTGTCCTTATTGTCACCACCATATAAAATTTAAGTATTACATGGAGGGCACATGTTCATAGTCATTTCACATTAGTTTATTTGGTTGCCATCTTGGTGTTGTCCTTTAATTTCCAGTCATGCATGTACAGTTCATATGTACTTGAATGGTAGAATCAAAACAGGTCTAACAATCAACTGCTGCAATTTTCTAAACTCACCAGTAGAGGTGGTTTTTTTTTTTTTTTTCCACAAACATTCCTTTAATGGCCTACTAGCATTACAAACTAAGGCTTTAGTTGTTTGTAAGAACTACATGCAGCTACATGCTCTACATGCAAAAGAAAAGAGGAACGTGTTCGGAGACTTCAAGCTGCAAGCCTTTTACATCATACATAAAGGAATTTGTAGAAACTTGCCAAACCACAAAAATAACTGTAACCCTGGTAAATGAAGGACAATTACTGATTTCTGAAGTTCAGTTACTGACTTCTGAACTGAAACAAAACTGTAAATTCATTTGTCATTATCTCAAAACTAGAATTAATGTCAAGTATTCCTCACAGAATCTCTAATTCATTATATGTTATTTTTAAACATATGGTCTTTTAGGCTGTCTCAACCTGAGTAAATGTGTACAACTAGGGTTGCAAAGGGGTGGAAAATTTCTGGTAAATTTCCAGAAACTTTCCTAAAATCCCTGGAAGATTAAAAAAAAAAAAAAAGAAACAAACAGGAACTTTTTCGAAATTTACTGGAAATTTTCCACCTTTTTGCAACCCTAACAACAACCATTAGGCTTCTCCATACTGTAAGATTTTACAGCTGTCTCTTTTTGACCCTATGAATCACCCGTAGTTTAAGCCAAGGTAGTCAGATCCATGTATTTTCCTTCACAAACATTATTTGTAATGCAACTTTCATCCTGTAATGATGGGTCGACAGAGCTGGGATCCATTTGCAGCATTTAATAATAATAAGCAAGGTCAGACAGGCAGAGTCGGTACACAACAAACAGGGTTAATGTAGGTAAGACAATACTCAGAGTCGTTGAACAGGCAGAGGGTCGGGGCAGGCAGCAGACAGAATAAACGATAGTCCGTATACGAAGCAGAAAGTTCCAAAAGGCAGGCAGCAGAGTTCACACAACGAGTAATCAGTCCAGAAACAGTCCACAGTAATCCAACACAGAAATAAACGCTCGGAAATGTCAGCCGGGGCAAAACAAGACTTCGCGATGGTGGAGAGGAACCCGGAAGTATTTATAGGGGAGGAACCGGAAGAGATATTCCATGGGGTCAGGACCAGGTACGGGGTTATGGGAGATGTAGTGGGAGGTGAAAGCTAGAACTCCGGTGATGACGACCTCTGGTGGCGATCGGGGGGAACCACAGAGGTCGGGATTGTTACAGAGCCCCCTCCCTGCGAACGGCTCCTGACGTGAGGAGGCTGGTGACGCCGGGGTCTTTCACGGGGACGAGGGGCAGGCCTATCCGGATGGTTGAGGTGAAATTCAGCGGTCAGTGAGGGGTCCAGAATGTCCTTGGCATTGACCCACGACCTCTCCTCTGGGCCGTACCCCTCCCAGTCAACAAGGTATTGAAGCACCCCGCCCGGCGTCGTGAGTTGAGGATCTTGTGGACCCGATACGCCTCCTCACCGTCGATGACCAGTGGAGGGGGTCCCTGAACCCGGTCCTCATCTAGGTCGTCCACCCCTCTCGGAGCACCAGCGGCCTTGAGCAAAGACACATGAAAAGTGGGTGAGATACGATATTGAGATGGCAGAGCCAAACGGTAAGAGACTGGTGTGACTTGTCTTAAAACCTTAAAAGGACCCATGTACCTGGGACTGAGCTTGCGGCATGGGAGTCTTAGGCGTAGATCCCTTGTAGAGAGCCAAACCCATGAACCTGGAGTGAACGCTGGACCAGGACGACGGTGAAGGTCAGCAAATCTCTTTTGTCTTCGTATGGCCAGTTGGAGATGTGTGTGGGCTGCATTCCATGTGGCCTCGCTCTTCTGTAGCCATGAGTTAACTGTTGGTAAGTCAGAGGGGTCTCCTGACCAAGGAAAGAGTGGCGGTTGGAAACCTAGCACACATTGAAAGGGAGTGAGTCCAGTAGCTGGTTTGCGAATAGAGTTTTGAGCGTATTCTGCCCAGAAAAGAAACTTGCTCCAGTCAGCTTGGTTGCGGTGGCAGTATGACCTCAAGAAGCGAATGATCTCCTGGTTTAGGCGTTCTGACTGACCGTTGGACTCCAGGTGGTAACCTGAAGAGAGACTTATGTTCACATTGAGGCATTTAAAGAAGGCTGACCATAGGCGGGAGGTAAACCTAAAGACATAATTGCACAGCGTCTCGGCGGTCTCCAAGGCAGAGGGCAGCTTGGCCAGAGGAATCAATCGGCAAGACTTGGAGAAGCGGTCTACAACGGTAAGGATGGTGGTGTGACCCTCAGAGGAAGGTAAGACTGTGACAAAGTCTAAGGCGATGTGTGACCAGGGTCTTTGGGGAACAGGTAAGGGTTGTAGCAGGCCTGCAGGAAGTTGTTTAGATGGTTTGGTGGCGCAGCATACCTCACAATTCTTGATGTAGTTGATAGTGTCTGAACGGATAGATGGCCACCAAAACTTGTTGGAAAGGAGTTGTAATGTGGCTGAGATACCAGGGTGGCCGGAACTGGGATTGTTGTGAACAAGTTGTAGAACACGCTCTCTTAAGGGCTGTGGAACGTGGACCTTGTCTGGAGGACAGTCTGCTGGTGGTGGATTGGTAGCTTGTAGTTCATTTAGCTCTGTCATGATGTCCCACTGCACGGGAGCAACTATGAGTGTTGTGGGTAAAATGGGGTCTGGACTGAGCGGTTGGTAATCGGCCTCGAACTGACGTGACAGGGCATCTGCCTTAGTGTTCTTTGAGGCGGGGCGATAGGTTACAGTGAAGTTAAAACGAGCGAAGAAAAGTGCCCACCTGGCCTGTCTATGGTTAAGCCTCTTGGCTGAGCGAAGGTACTCAAGGTTGCGGTGGTCTGTGAGTATGGTGAAGGGGAGCTTAGCTCCCTCGAGCCAGTGGCGCCACTCCTCCAGAGCTGCCTTCATGGCCAGCAACTCCCGATTGCCCACATCGTAATTTTGTTCGGCCTGGGTTAGTTTGCGTGAGTAGAATGCACATGGGAAGAGCTTGGGAGGATCGCCATGACGCTGGGACAACACGGCCCCGATTCCTGTGTTTGAGGCGTCAATTTCAACTCTCGCTCGGGATCTGGATGATGAAGAATGGGGGCAGTTGTGAAGCGTTCTTTGAGGAGTTCGAAGGCCTGGATGGCAGCCGGAGACCAAGACAACTGCTTCCCTCCCTTCTTAACCATCGACGTCAGTGGGGCCGCAACAGAACTGAAGTTCCTAATGAAGCGCCTGTAGAAGTTAGCGAACCCCAGAAATCTCTGTAATTCCTTGATGTTGGTTGGTTGGGACCATCGCAGCACTGCCTGCACTTTGCTGTCATCCATAGCCACCCCCTCTGGGCTCACCACGTAACCCAGGAACGTGGTTGCGGTCTGATGAAACTCGCATTTCTCTGCCTTGGCGAACAGATGATGAGAGATTAAGCCCTGAAGTACCTTCCTGACGTGAGAGACGTGGGACTCTAGTGACTCTGAGTAGACAAGAATATCATCCATGTAAATGATGACCCATCTGCCCAGCATGTCTCGGAACACATCATTAATAAAGGATTGAAATACGGAGGGACTATTGACCAGGCCAAAGGGCATAACCCGGTACTCGTAGTGGCCAGTTGTTGTAGAGAAGGCCGTCTTCCACTCATCCCCCTCTCTGATGCGAATCAAATTGTAGGCATTGCGAAGGTCAAGCTTGGTAAAGTACCTGGCTGAGCGGAGTTGTTCTAGGGCTGGCGGCACAAGTGGTAGTGGGTATCGGTACTTCACGGTGATGTCGTTCAGACCTCTGAAATCAATGCAAGGATGCAGGCTGCCATCTTTCTTTTTGACAAAGAAGAACCCGGCTGAAGCCGGCGAGGTAGAGGGCACAATAAATCCCTTGGCAAGTTCCTCCTCGATGTAAGCCTTCATAGCCTCTGACTCGGGTTGAGAGAGTGGAAAAATCCTGCCTTTAGGAGGGGTAGTTCCAGGAAGCAGTTCAATGGCACAGTCAGAGGCCCGATGAGGAGGTAGTTGGGTGGCTTGAGACTTGCTGAAGACCTCAGCCAGGTCGTGGTAAACTGGAGGAATGTTGTCGGCGATGGGAGAGTCCTTTATGACTGAGGCCACATTAGATACCCTGGACTTGAGCGTGGGAAAACACTGTATGAAGCATCTGTCTGACCATTGAGTGATCTCTCCCTCCGTCCAGGAGATCAGTGGTTCATGGTGTTGGAGCCAGGGAAGTCCTAAGATGACTGGGTTACAGGGGGCTTGAATGAGGAAAAAACGGATGGTCTCAGTGTGAAGGATGCCGGTGGTGATATGGAGATCGCTGGTGGTGTAGCGGACCCGACCGGGGCCCAGCGGTCTTCCGTCTAGCGCTGCCACTGACAGTAGAGATTGGCAAGGTTTTAGTGTGAGACCATGAGCTTTGGCAAAATCCAGATCCATAAAGTTCCCTGCTGCACCAGAATCTATAAGGGCGACTGTGTTAATCTGTTTATCCAAAAGGGTGATGGTAAAAGGAGTTTTAACAGTCTGAGAGGAGGCAGAGTACTGACTCACCGCTGAAGATGTGCGTTGCGAGGGTCTGGACGGACAGGATGCCTTCATATGGCCTGGTTTGCCGCAGTAAAGACAGAGGTTGAGTTGTTGACGTCGTTCTCTTTCCTCAGCGGAGAGGCGGGTGTGAGCTATTTGCATAGCTTCATGTTCAGGTACGGATGCAGGCATGGACAGCTGGAGAGGAATGTCTTTAGTGGGTTTCCTTGAGCGGATAAGATTGTCAATGCGAATAGCCAGATTGATAAGTTCGTCCAGGGACTTTCCCTCATCGCGGCAAGCCAGCTCAGCCTGTAGTTCGTGATTCAGCCCCTTTCGGAAATGCAGTTTCAGCGGTTCATCGGGCCACCCGGTCTGCGCAGCTAGTGTGCGGAATGTGAGAGCAAATTCGGCTGTGGTTGTCTTCCCCTGGCGCAACGTCAGAATCTGTTCACCGGCGCCCTCTCCTCCTTCGGGATAATCGAAAACCTCTTTAAAGCGACGGAGGAACAGTTCAAAGGAGGGAAACGTGGGGCGATTCAAATCCCACACAGCTGTAGCCCAGTCCAACGCCTTACCAGTCAGCAAAGAACAAACAAATGCGATGCGGCTCTCTTCTGTAGGATACAAGGCAGGCTGTTGGGTGACAAACAATGAGCATTGAAGAAGAAAGCCCTTACATTTAGCTGGCGAGCCGTTGAACTTGTCCGGGTAGGCCAAACGAGGGCTGGCTACAGGTGGGGCTGGTGAAGTGGGTTGAGCGGCCGCTGCTGTAGGTGATTGAGCGGTCTCAGCTGTGGGAAGCCGCAACGAGCGCAGCGTCTTCACCATCTCCTCCGTTAGGGCTGTTAGGTGAGCGAGTTGTTGTTGATGAGACGCCAAAACATTAGCTTGAGCTGAGATCTCCGTAGTCAATCTGTACACCGCCGCTGGATCGATGTTTGGCGAAGTCTTTTGTAATGATGGGTCGACAGAGCTGGGATCCATTTGCAGCGTTTAATAATAATAAGCAAGGTCAAACAGGCAGAGTCGGTACACAACAAACAGGGTTAACGTAGGTAAGACAATACTCAGAGTCGTTGAACAGGCAGAGGGTCGGGGCAGGCAGCAGACAGAATAAACGATAGTCCGTATACGAAGCAGAGAGTTCCAAAAGGCAGGCAGCAGAGTTCACACAACGAGTAATCAGTCCAGAAACAGTCCACAGTAATCCAACACAGAAATAAACGCTCGGAAATGTCAGCCGGGGCAAAACAAGACTTCGCGATGGTGGAGAGGAACCCGGAAGTATTTATAGGGGAGGAACCGGAAGAGATAGTCCATGGGGTCAGGACCAGGTACGGGGTTATGGGAGATGTAGTGGGAGGTGAAAGCTAGAACTCCGGTGATGACGACCTCTGGTGGCGATCGGGGGGAACCACAGAGGTCGGGATTGTTACACATCCAATAATAACAAAGAACTTTTTGCTTTGTTAGTTCTGATAAGAAACAAAGACTCAGTTTTCAAATTCTATACATCTCATCACAAAATTCAAACCATAAATGCCATATTGATGTTTTTAAATGTGACGTGACAGTTTGCTATAGCTGCTTGAGTTCAAGCGGCAGCGTGGAGCATGAGTCTCTTATACTTTTATGACTTGTCACATTAAAATGTGACGCACAGTGCTTCCGTCAAGCCAGTCGCGGAAATAGTTTGTGCTTGTTATGATAATTTCAAATATGGCCATTTTCTCAGCATGTTCTCAAAGGATAAGTTCACTTCCAGAACAAAAATGTACAGATAATGTGCTCATCCAAGATGTTCATGCCTTTCTTTCTTCAGTCATAAAGAAACTATGTTTTTTGAGGAAAACATTTCAGGAATGTCCTCCATATAGTGAACTTCAATGGTGCCCGCGAGTCTGAATGTCCAAAACGCAGTTAGCTTCAAAGGGCTCTAAATGATCCCAGCCTAAGAATAAGGGTCTTATCTAGCCAAACGATCAGTCATTTTCTAAAAAAAAAAAAGTATATACTTTTTTTAACCTCAAATGCTCATCTTGTTTAGCTGTGCCATGCACATGCGTACTCTCTGTAATGCGGGTCAATACAGTTAGGGTAGGCCAAAAAACTCCCATCTCATTTTCTCCTCTAACTTAAAGGAGAAGTCTACTTTCAAAACAAAGATTCACATGTAATGTACTCACCCCCTTGTCATCCAAGATGTTCATGTCTTTCTTTCTTCAGTCGTAAAGAAATTTTTTTTTTTTTTTTTTGAGGAAAACATTTTAGCATTTTCCTCCATATAATGATATGGTGCCCCAATTTTGAACTTCCAAAATGCAGTTTAAATGCAGCTTCAAACGATCACAAATCTGGTTGTAAACCCATGGATCAACAACATAATTAGTAATGTGTGTGAAATGTGAGTTTTTGACAGTGTTGGGAAGTAACTAGTTACATGTAACAGAATGAGAAAAAAAAAAGTTACTTTTGAAAATGTTAACAATTACAAAAGGGGGGTTCTGAATATTTTCACACACACATACAGATTTAATTGATTTCTTTCCTAAACGGCATTGACTGCTCTAAAATATGAGACACCAATATTTCAGGAGGATTTCTCTCACAGAAGAGGACATGTTTATTTGATAACTGTTTTATTTCTTATTTGGGTTTATGTATATGCTTCATTTCTGAGATTAACTGTTTTTTTGTTTTTTGTTTTTTCCCCAAAGCATTGTTAGCTGCTAGTGTTTTCTGACAAAGCTATATGCAAAGATTTGATTTCAATTTATATCTTATGATTTTAAATCTGCATTTAACTTCAACTAAATTCTGATTTTGTGGTGGCTGTTCTGTGCTTTAAAATTAAAATTATATTATTATAATCTTAATTCAACTGTTCAGAAACATTACGGAAAAAAAATTCAAAATGTACATTTTGAAAAGTAATCAAAAAGTAATCAAATAATAAAGTATAATATACTTATATAATAATTTAAATAGTTACACTACTTATTACATTTTAAATAGGGTAACTTGTAGTCTGTAACCTATTGCATTTTTAAAGTAACCTTCCCTAACCTTTTTTGAATTCTTCTGCATAACCTCTTTCAATAAAAGTATCACTTGGCAATCATCAGTCATTCAACGTGTCTTCATTGTCACGCACACACAAACACACACACATACAGTTGAAGTCAAAGGTTTACATACACCTTGCAGAATCTGCTAAATGTTAATTATTTTACCAAAATAAGAGGGATCATACAAAACGCATGTTATTTTTTATTTAGTACTTACGTGAATAGATTATTTCACATAAAAGGTATTTATTTACATATAGTCCACAAGAGAAAATAATAGTTGAATTTATAAAAATGACCCCGTTCAAAAGATTTAGTGATAGTTGTTCACGAGTCCCTTGTTTGTCCTGAACAGTTAAACTGCCCCCTGTTCTTCAGTTCCCACAAATTCTTTCAAATACACAATGCTGAAAAACCAAAGAATTTGTGGGACCTGAAGGATTTTTCCGAACAACAGCGGACAATTGTCACATTCATGTCTGTTAATGTCATTGGTTTCTCCCATTGTCTCCCCCCGTCGTTCTGCTTACTTTGGTTTAGTCCTCATTATCGTCATCCCCTTCACCTGTCTGTAATTATCTATCACCCTTTATAAGTTTGTCTGTATGTTGAGTTCTCTGTTGGTCTTTGATGTTGTATCGTGTGTGGATGTCTCTCATGTTCCTGACCTGATTACTCCTTGGATTTATATTAAAAGACTTTGTTTGTTTGTTATATCGTGTTCGTGTCTCGTTCCATCCAGCACCAATCGTAACAGAAATACCGACCAATACAGTTCACGGCGTTTTTCCCTGCTTTTTTCTTTTCCGTTTATTCTCAGTGTTTGTTTTTATTATGGATAACCCCGCCGTCCTCCTCCTTCTCCTGGAGCAGGGGAATCGCTCTCTCGTGGACCACACTAAAGACTTTGTGTACCTCGCTCCACTCACGCACTACCCGGACAGCTGCCTGTGCACCTTCTACCGTGCAGGACTTAACATCGCCACCAAAGCGAGCCCTACACGTCCGATCAGGTGCGAGAGCCGGCTACAGCTACCGCGACGGGGGAGTGCAACATGGAGCAAGTGAGGGTTATGGAGAGCCCTGCCCACTGCACCACTGCTGGGGGTGAGCTGGAAAACAACTCTGGGGACTTGATTGACTTCTTTACTGAAGTTCTGGAAAATAACTCTGGGGATTTAATAGACTTCTTTACTGAATTATCACACATTACATTCATGTCTGTTAATGTCATTGGTTTCTCCCATTGTCTCCCCCCGTCGTTCTGCTTACTTTGGTTTAGTCCTCATTATCGTCATCCCCTTCAGCTGTCTATAATTATCTATCACCCTTTATAAGTTTGTCTGTATCTTGAGTTCTCTGTCGGTCTTTGTTGTATCGTGTGTGGATGTCTCTCATGTTCCTGACCTGATTACTCCTTGGATTTATCCACCTTATTTTTCAATGCGGAAGTAAGCTGTTTTCTGGTAATGTGTTAGACTTCCTGTTCATAATCTGCCATAGAGAAATAATGAGAAGAATATTGAAGTGCCGTAAAACGGTAAAACCGTTTGCACTACAAACTATTGTGTTCATAATTAAGATAATACATTAAAATAATATGGTAAGACACACCAATTTGCAATACCAAGCAGCAAAACGAGCTGTTTTGTACAGATAAACATAGCTGGACACGGATGAGACCGGAAGCCAGACACATTAAATTTACAAACGGACGTTCTCACTCTAACGGCAAAAATAAGGTGGATATTAAAAGACTTTGTTTGTTTGTTATATCGTGTTCGTGTCTCGTTCCATCCAGCACCAATCGTAACAACAGTTCAGGACAAACAAGGGACTCATGAACAACTATCACTAAATTTAAAAAAAAAAAAAAAAAAAAAAAAGCACAGCTGTGGATCATTATGGTAACAACACCGTATTAATCAAGCGTATGTCATTTTTATAAATTCAGCTATTATTTTCTGTTGTGGACTATATGTAAATGTCTTTTATGTGAAATATCTTATTCAGGTCAGTACTAGATAAAAAATAACATGCATTTTGTATGCATTATTTTACCTCTTATTTTGGTAAAATAATTTGCATTTTGCAGATTCTGCAAGGTGTATGTAAACTTTTGACTTCAACTGTATATACAGATCAGGCATACCATTATGACCACCTTCGTAATATTGTGTCGGTCCGCCTTTTGCTGCCAAAACAGCCAGGCAAGGACTGCACTAGACTCCTGAAGGTGTGCTGTTGTACCTAAGTCCTGTAAGTTGCAAGATGGGGCCTCCATGAATTGGACTTGTTTGTTCAGCACATCCCACAGATGCTCGACTGGATTGAGATCTGGGGAGTTTGGAGGCCAAGTCAACATCTCAAACTCGATGTTAAGCTCCTCAAATCATTCCTAAACCTTTTTTGCTTTGTAGCAGTCACCAGGAAATACTGTTTCCATTAAAGGGTGTACATGGTCCGCAACAATGCTTAGGTCGGTGCTACAGGATCCAAGGTTTACATTACATTACCCAAAGCATCACACTGCTTCTGCTGGCTTGCCTTCTTCCCATTGTGCATCCTGGTGCCATGTGTTTACATCAGTTTACTTGGTGGTCATGTTGGCAACAAACCTATCAACGGCACGAGTATGTAAATACATACAAAACAACAACGTAGTGTCTTTAAAAACTTTTTTTGTGCAGAACTACTTCCTTCTGTCATGGATTCAAATCTCAGTTTGACAGTTTAACAAGTCCAAGCCTCCTTTACTAATTCGAAAACATCAGAAAAAAGAACTAGTAACAAAGGAACATTGAGTTGCTTAATTATTGTATTACTGTTTAAAAAGCAGTGTATTATGTGTATTAGAGTATTATAAGAGAGAAATGAACACGAGTGTGATTACCTGCATATGATACAGCATTCATTCTTCAGCTCAATCTCATATTCTCAAAAAAAATTTGTTTGAATGTCCACTGAGGAAAGTGATATCTTTGTTGTAAGTTGCTGTCCTTTCTGTGGACAGCGCTGCTCAGTGCATTTGTTGGCTGCATCTTACAAGCAGTTGTTTAAAGTAAAAATAGCCTCCTTGTTTACAACAGTGTTTCATTCTCTTTCAATATTAAAGTCTTTACTGCTGACTCATAAAAACAGTCCTTGTCATCATCCAATGGTGGAATAATAACTAAAATTACCATCGCGAACACATTGTTTCTCAATACTACATATTATTATTAAATAAGACTATTATTTAGATAAAATATTATTTATTGAATAATAATATTTAACAAACAACAACAACAGCCATCTTAAAAGTTGCTAGGGATTTTGGTCAAAAGTACAGGCAGTGCTCTGATATACAGCATTGAAATTACAAAAATTTAAAGTGATGAGATTTTGCCCTCAGCCAAAACTATTTGCTCTGGAACAAATAATAGATTAAGGAGACCAAAGACTGCCTGTTAGATTTACCCGAAATGAATTATATCTCATGTTTAACCACTATAGAGACATCAGAGCCAACACTGAACAGCCACTGATGCCCTGGAGCATTAAAGCAAATTTTCAAACAGACATTATTTTTATTAATAAACTGCATATTTGAAGACTAAACAACTACATGTTCACCTAAAACACTTAAAACTACATTCTGTGACACTACAACAATATTATTTACAAAATTACATTGGATTTGGGCCTTCACCATAATACTCACTGTGATACTCCCAAAAAAGGCTCTCAGCAAATTAGAATCATCTGCTGTGGAGAAACATCTGACAGACATGTGTAAGATGTCAGTTTGGCATACATTCTAAATCATAAGACATCAATAGAGAATGGGAACCTGTTGTCAGCAACGCACGTCATTCTGGGACTTTCGGACACTGACACTAAAGTCTAGACTGGGTAATAGTGGAGGTAGATGTTAAAATTTATATTGTACATTTAAAAACATATTAGAATGGTGAACGCTTGCTGGGATATGAACTTCCATATCTGCTGTCATGACCGGACTGGAGAACGGATCTAAAATGAAGCACAGATTCATAATTTCCCATCCACTTGAATTTGTAAGTGCTTACACTATGAATAACACGTTTGGAAATGTAATTTAATTTGTGGTATGACTCGTTGCGATCACTGTCCTTATTCATAAATCAGCTGATTTACTGTTCAGCAGCTCTTTGCAAGAAATCGTGTATTTGTTGAATTTAGGTCCAGTAAAACTTATTGTACTTCACCTCTTAATGAAATTAGGGTGATATGATATATGATTAAATACATCAGTGTTTCTCAATTACAGTCCTCACATACCGTCGCTCTGCATTTATTTCATTCCTCTCTTATTGAATTTGATTCAGATAACCAGCTGATTCAAAGAGAGCTCCATGACTGAACTGAGTTCCGATTAACATGGTACCAACATAATGTTCATTGCTCCCTGCTCCTTACTCCCTGAGCAGTGGGAAGTTGAAGTTTACTTCACTTAGGAATACTAATTAATGGATTTGCGCTAATAATATTGTGTTTAAAATATGAGGAAATATCAACTTCTTATTTATGGAACTGTTGTATAAAATCACATTTAAGCTTGTGATAAATCAAGACACAATCAGCTCTTGCTGCCAGTGTGATATCATGTGATAGGTGAGATATATACACATATATATATGAGACAAAAAAGGGGGCTTTTGTGCACCATTATCCTGAATTTTAGAGCATAACTACATTTGTGGAGTTGTTGCCCTGCATCATATTTGTCAAGTGTCAACTATATGAAATATAAGATGGCGTACAGGTCTGGGGGCGCGGCCAGTGCATTAACTGCGTTAAAAATTTTTAATCTTGTTATTTTTCATAACTAATTAAGTTAAAATATTAAACTGACAGCCCTATATATAATGAATTGTAAAATGTACCAAAATGTACGTTGACCTGTGTAATTCTTCTAGAACAACCTGTGGCTTGAAAATGAGACCACAAAGATTAGCAAGAACGATATTTATCACTGTGTTGCTTATATACCACAAATTGGAGAAAAAAAAAAAAGAATTATGGGCAGCTCAACACTGCAGATGGTATCGCTTCCTTTCGTGACACAAAAGTCTGCAATAGTCATTAAAGACCTGAGGTTTATCGAAGACTTCAGCATATCTTTAATGAATCTGCTGCATAATAACTAACAGTAAATGATTGTTGAAATTTAATAAAGTGATAATTTGACTGTTCAATAAACGAACTGTGTCAAGTATCAATAAGCATAAATGGTCCTTACTATTGCAGCCCTATAAAAGACTACTGAAAAGATTCAAGTAACCAAAATGACTTCTGCCACAATAATACAAAAGCCAAATAAATTCTTGATAATAAAAATCATGATTATATATGGTTCAAGATGGCGCCGCACATGGCAGCCACGGTGTTTCGCTCTCCAGTTGTTTTGGTGCTTTTGTTAATTTTTTCTGTTTTGTTTGTCAAACACGATCAGTTTTACCAGGGATGAACTGCTGAACATTCGGCAGAACACACCACAAAATCTTCTACCGGTTTTCGACTGTTCGGACGTTTTGTTGAACATTGTAGTTGGCGGAGCAGCAGCGCTGATCAAACGCTTTAGGAAGCGCAGACGGGGGAAGCAAGCCGGCGTGCTTCTTAAACTTAGACAGCACGGATTTCGAACGGCGCTGCCTAGCATACATCTGGTGAATCTCCGCTCTCTACCCAACAAAACGGACGAACTTCTTCTGCTCTCCCGATACAAATAAGGATTTTTCAAACTCCGCTGCTCTGTGTTTCACGAAACTTGGCTGAATGACGCGATACCGGACAGCGCGCTTCATCTGCAGGGCTATCAGCTGTTTAGAACGGATCGCGACGCAGAATCAGCGGGGAAATCGCGTGGCGGCGGGACGTGCTTTTACATCAATGAAAGGTGGTGTACGGGTGTAACAGTGTTAAAGAAGATGTGCTATTCAGATCTTGAAACGCTTTTCATTAACTGTAAGCGGATTCACTGTTTATTCTAGTGAGTGTTTACATTTCTCCGCAAGCTCACGTCAGCCTGTCGTTACAAAAACTCGCTGATCAGATCACAGAGACAGAACAACAACACCCGGACTCTGTTTTAATCGTCCTTGGGGATTTTAACGAAGCAAAACTCTCCCGTGAACTGCCCAAATACAGTCAGCATGTTACATGTCCCACCAGAGACAATAATATATTGGATTACTGTTACACCACATTAAGGAATGCATATCACACTGTCCCACGGCAGCTTTGGGACTCTCTGATCACTGTTTGGTTCATCTTATACCAACCTACAGGCAGAAACTGAAATCTGCTAAACCTGTAGTAAAGACTGTAAGGAGACTGTTGTAAATTCTCTCCCGGCTCTGCCCCCACTCCCTTCTCCTGCCCCACGATATTCCTGATCTGGGACACACACACACACACACAAACATGCACGCACTTACACTTACACTCACTCACACCCCCAAACCCCCCCCCCCCCCCCCCCAACCGACCGGCACCAGTCACTTTGTGTAGTATTGGTGCTCTGCTAACTACCTCATACTACCCAATTACTACCCTCAGACTACCTCTAAAGACTATGTCACTTTGTCACTTTATTACTTTATTACAATCATAAGCTCTTTTTGCACGATATTTCTATATATTCTATATATTATATGTATAACTGTATTTATTTGCATCTTTAAAATTGTACTTTTTGTATTTAATGTTACGTGTATGCACCTAGGGTCTGAGAGTAACGCAATTTCAATTCTCTGTATGTCTGGCACATATGGCAAAATTGACAATAAAGTTAACTTTGACTTTGACTTTGACTTTTGAGATGGACCACGAAACAGAGCGGGTTTTACAGGCCTGTTTCGAATGGACTGATTGGAGTGTTTTTGAAGCTGCTACCACCGATCTGGACGAGCTCACAGAAACTGTAACTTCATATATCAGTTTCTGTGAAGATATATGTATTCTTAGCAGGACCTATTTAACATATAACAACGATAAACCATGGTTCCCCAAAAAACTCAAACAACTTCGCCAGGCCAAAGAGGACGCCTACAGGAATGGGGACAGAGTCTTGTATAATCAGGCCAGAAACACACTGAATAAGGAGATTAGAGCGGCTAAAAAGAACTACGCTAAGAGATTGGAAGATCAGTTCTCTTCAAATGACTCTGTTTCAGTGTGGAAAGGTCTGAAAGCCATTACAAACTACAAAACACCATCCCCCAGCACTGAGGTGAATCAACAACTTGCTGAAGACCTGAATGAGTTTTATTGTAGGTTTGAAAGCCCCCACACCCGTTCTGACCATCTCTTTTCACAACCTTTAACCCCCCCCCCCCCCCCCCCCCCCTTCAGATCAGTGAAGACGAGGTGCAGCGGGTCTTCAGAAAGAACAAAAGAAGAAAGGCACCAGGCCCAGACGGTGTCACACCAGCCTGTCTGAAAACCTGTGCTGATCAGCTGGCCCCCATCTTCTCACAGATATTTAACAGATCCCTGGAGCTGTGTGAAGTCCCATCCTGCTTCAAACGCTCCACCATCATCCCCGTCCCAAAGAAACCCAAAATTACTGGACTTAACGACTATAGACCTGTTGCTTTAACGTCTGTGGTCATGAAGTCATTTGAAAAACTGGTTTTGGCCTATCTGAAGAACATCACTGGACCCCCTGCAGTTTGCTTACTGAGCAAACAGGTCTGTGGATGATGCAGTAAACATGGGACTGCACTTCATCCTGCAACATCTACACAAAACAGGAAATTATGTGAGGATCTTGTTCGTGGACTTCAGTTTGGCCTTCAACACCATCATTCCAACACTCCTCCAGTCCAAACTAGCCCAGCTCTCTGTGCCTAGCTCTATCTGTCAATGGATCTCCAGCTTTCTGACAGATAGGCAACAGCTAGTGAGACTGGGTAAATTCACATCCCACAGCCGCACCACCAGCACAGGTGCTCCTCAGGGTTGCGTCCTCTCTCCACTGCTCTTCTCCCTGTACACCAATGACTGCACATCTAAAGACCCTTCTGTCAAGCTCTTGAAGTTTGCGGACGACACCACACTCATTGGCCTCATCAATGACAGAGATGAGTCTGCTTACAGACAAGAGGTTAAAGAGCTAGCTGTCTGGTGCAGTCACAACAACCTGGAGCTCAACATGCTCAAAACAGTAGAGATGACAGTGGACTTCAGGAGGAACCCCCCTGCTCTCCACCCACTTACTATCATGGACAGCACTGTAACGTCAGTGGAAACATTCAGGTTCCTGGGCACTACAATCACTCAGAACCTGAAGTGGGACAATCACATTGACCTGATTGTCAAAAAGGCCCACCAGAGGCTGTACTTCCTTCGTCAGCTGAAACAGTTCTACTTGGCCATCATTGAATCCCTCCTCTGCACCTCAATAACTGTCTGGTTCAGCTCAGCTACCAAAACTGATCTTAGAAGACTACAAAGGATAGTCCGGACTGCTGAGCGTATCATTGGTACAACCCTCCCTACCCTCCAAGATCTGTACTCATCCAGAGTGAGCAAAAGAGTTAGCAAAATCATTCTGGACCCCTCACACCCAGCCCACTTCCTCTTCGAACTGTTGCCATCTGGTCGGCGCTACAGAGCACGGACTACCAAAACAGCCAGACATAGAAAAAGCTTCTTCCCTCAGGCCATCTACCTCATGAACAGTTAAATTCCCCCCACTGTGCAATAAAATGTGCAATACTGCTATCCATACCTATATTTATTATAAATTCCATACATTCAATTCCTTTGTATAATTTGTATATAGAACATCTGTACTTACATTATATTGTCTTGTGTATTGTCTTTCACATATTTATTCTAATCACTCGTTTATTTGTCTATTGTTTGTGTCTTTTCATATATTTATTCTAATCACTTGTTTATTTCTGTTATCTGTGTCTTGTCACTTGTGATCCTGTCTGTGTACTGGAAGCTTCTGTCACCAAGACAAATTCCTTGTGTGTGTAAGCACACTTGGCAATAAAGCTCTTTCTGATTCTGATTCTGATTCTGATTATCAGCATGAAAACTAGAGTGAAATGTCTAGACTAATCAATGTTCTTCTACAGTGGCCGTAAATATTTGGACATGTAAAAATGTATGAATTTCATATTTAATGATGGTTATGAATTGTAAAATATTCAAGCACCAAAATGTATGGTAACCTACCTAATACTTTTACATCAAACCATCCATGGCCTAAAAATGAGACCACAAGGTTTAACAAGAGCAATATTGACGCATCACAAACTGAGAAAGAAAGAAAGAAAGAAAGATTTAGGGGAAACTCTGTGTCTCCGCCCACCTTTAAACTCTATTTATACAGTGTTTTGTCAGTGAGAGCTCACTGATTGTCTTCATGATGACCATCATCTCTCTGCTCCTGCTGGCCTCTCTGCTGCCACACCTGACCTTCACTGGTGAGACTGATTTACTAAACTGCATATTAATTTATCACTAAAAGATGTATTAAATCACAACCAAAATGTAAGCATGTTTTCTGCATTTTTGATTATGCCTGAGGAGTTTCTTGTAGGGGGAATAAGATGACTAACTGTATCTCTTTCTCAGCACATGTCAAGGTGGGTATAGTGAACGGCACAGAAGCAAAACCCCACTCCAGACCTTACATGGTTTCTCTTCAGAAGAACGAGAAACATTTCTGTGGTGGATTCCTTATTTCTGATGACTTTGTCTTGACTGCTGCACATTGCCTAATAGAGTAAGATATTAGTCTAAAATGCAAAAAATTGACTGATTATCAAGTTTTTAGAAATTATAGTAGTACATTGTTTACAAGGTTTGTCATTAAATCAGTATGTTCAGTGTGCCCCTTCTAAAAGAATACATAAAACTGGGTAAAATGTTCATTATACTTCTAATACTTTCTTTCAACAGACTTGAGATACTGACAGCTGTGGTTGGTGCACATAACCTAAAAAATGAGAACGAGGGGTCTGTCCGCATCAGAGTGAAGTCCTACCACAAGCATCCAGACTATAACAAGACAAAGCATTTGAATGACATTATGCTTTTGAGGGTAAAAATCTGCACTTGTTTCAGTTCCAGAAATAATATGTTAAACAGGCTTAAGCAGGCACTTTAAAACGATACAATAAACATCATATTAAAATGAGAAAATGATATAAACTCTTTAATCATATGGTTGATGGTTAAATCTGCTAATAAGGAACATTTTTTTAAATTACAGCTAGAAAAATTCAGACCAAGCAAAAGATATGATTCAGTATCTTTTAATGATTATAATATTATTGCATTACAGCTAGAGAAAAATGTAAAAAACAACAAGAACGTCAAGAAAATTCACATACCAAAACAGGAGCGAGACATCACAGCTGATTCTGTCTGCAGTGTCGCTGGCTGGGGAACACTGCAGATTAATGGCTTAGTGAGTGATCGTCTAATGGAGTCAAAGGTGTATATAATGGATAACACAAAATGTAAAACAAGATGGGGAAATACGTACTCAGTCTCAAAGATGATGTGTACATATGGCTTTGGTGGATCCTGCAAAGTATGTACAAAGGAGAATTCACAGTATTGTTTACTGAGTTTAAGCTGATATGTGGTTTTAAGTAATGTGTTGATTTGTGTTTCTTAACAGGGGGATTCTGGGGGTCCTTTGGTTTGTGGAGACACTGCAGTCGGTGTCACTTCCTTTGGTGCCCGAAAAGCCTGCAATAGTCAGGAACTGCCTGAAGTTTATACAAAGATTTCAGCATATCTTCCCTGGATCCGCTCCATAATTGCAAATTTTAAGTAATTTTTGCAATGAGAAAGGATGAAGTATTTGTTTAAATGTTTAATCTTTCGAAAATAGGCTTCTCTGCAATTCACCTGAGAAATCTAATGTGTATACTAAGATTTCACCTTATCTGGAGTGGATCAGCAAAATAATTAAAAATGTTAAGTGAAGTCATGAATTTCAATAAAAGTATCACACGACAAGCATTTGAAGTGTTATCATTGTCACAACCACATATAATTACAATTTTACACGAGGGAAACAGGTAATACCTTGTCTACTTGATTTCAGAGTGAAGTCTCCGAAACGGATTGGGGCTTGCCACTTCTTGTCACTTGGACTTCAGTAAAACAGATCCAAAAGAATTTTTGATGTATTTAATACGTTTTGGATGTAATGAGTTGTATCTCAGAATAAATTGCTAAAGGTAATTATGGTATAAAAAGCCATCAATGTTTGTCTTTTATTTGATGCAAATGAAAAAAAAAAAAAGTACTGCAGTAAAGATGTAGTTAACTAATATTTGCACTTTTTTTTTTTTTTTTAACTCAAATCGCCTCCCCATTCCCAAACCCCCTGTGTGATTGTGATCCTATGTTTTTCCATGACAGAAAAGCTTAAAAAAAAAAAAAAACTAGAAAAATGCAGCAATTTGCCAGTTTTTTTTTTTTTTTTTTGCAATCAAAAAGATCAATTTCTAGTGTAGCGATGAATAAAGCACAGCTCACACAGAATTTACTTTTAAACCAAGTTGCTTTTTTATTGGTTAACAAAATGTGTGTGTGTCAGTCTTGTACAATTGCATAAAATTATTTATTGTGTAGATTCCTACTAAAATATCTTGATTTTGCTCACGAAAATTCAATGATAAATGTGACCTCATTAAAAACAATTCGGAAGCAACATTTAAGAGGAGTGAGCATCAGGTTGTTGGCTTTCTCACCTCTGAGGTCTTTTTTTCAATTTACAAAGTGTCAAGAGATACATTTCATCCCAAGTAAATTCATTTTCTAAATAGACTATACAGACTATATATATAATATATACACTCCCTGACAAAAGTCTTGTCGCCTATCCAAGTTGTAGGAACAACAAATAATAACTTGACTTCTAGTTGATCATTTGGAATCAGAAGTGGCTTATATGAAACGCAAAGGCCTCTAGATTACGCTTATTTTGCCAAAATAAAATCTTATCATCCCGTGATTTTTAATTATTTAGTTAGGACAGAAAAGTCAGACTTTGCTTAGACAAAAGTCTTGTCACTTAACAGAAATAATGTACAGTACAGAACATAAAGTCATGGTGCAGTGGAAAAAGAATTAATATTGTGTATGACTCCCATGAGCTTGGAGGACTGCATCCATACGTCTCAGCAATGACTCAAATAACTTATTAATAAAGTCATCTGGAATGGCAAAGAAAGCATTCTTGCAGGACTCCCAGAGTTCATCAAGATTCTTTGGTTTCATCTTCAGTGCCTCCTCCTTCATCTTACCCCAGACATGCTCAATAATGTTCATGTCTGGTGACTGGGCTGGCCAATCCTGGAGCACCTTGACCTTCTTTGATTTCAGGAACTTTGATGTGGAGGCTGAGTGCCATCCTGCTGAAAAATTTGCCCTCTCCTGTGGTTTGGAATGTAATGGGCAGCAAGAATGTCTTGATACCTCAGGCTGTTGATGTTGCCATCCACTCTGCAGATCTCTCGCACACCCCCATACTGAATGTAACCCCAAACCATGATTTTTCCTCCACCGAACTTGACTGTTTTCTGTGAGAATCTTGGGGTCCATGCGGGTTCCAATAGGTCTTCTGCAGTATTTGCGACGAATGGGATGCAGTTCAATAGATGATTCATCGGAAAAATCAACCTTCTGCCACTTTTCCACAGTCCATCCTTGTCTTCTGTTTAATGCTGGTTTCTGAGCACTAATTCGGCCATTGAGACCACTGCGTGTGTAACGTGGAGAGGTAGACGAGAGGCGAGGGGATCCATATGCGAGCTTTTATTAATGGGACGAGACAAAGGCATGGTCAGACAGGCAGGGTCAAAACAACAGCAAACAGGTATATTGGGGTGAGGCTCAAGAATAGTCCGTAGGCAGGCGTGGGTAGATCAGCGGCGAACATAATCCATAACGAGAGTCAGAAGAATAATCCTTATAACGAGCAAGAGTCCAGAAAGGCAGGCAGCGAGACAGACGAAACGAGCCAGGCGAGAATACTAAACTCAGGAAACCAGGAACTCAGGATACAAGGAAACTAGGAACTCAAGATACAAGGGAACACAGGAAACTAAGAACTCGGAACTAGGAAACAGTGCTAGCACTAGGAGAGCGCTAAACGCGACTGATTCAGTTCTCCACATTAACACTCCACAATACTCGGTACTTGCCGAGTGAAAGTCCAGAGCTTTTATAGGGCTGCTGATTGGCCACAGGTGTCTGGCGCAATCAGCGTGGTGGATGGTGGGATATGTAGTCCGGGGTGTAGTGCAACAGTCTGTGAGTAATGATAGAGCGAGAGCGACATCTGGTGGTGAGCGGACCGCAGGTCACCGACCAGATTCATGACAGCGTGAGAGAATTCGACAGACTGTTCTTGTAGATACAGGGGTTTCTGGTGACCAGTTGTTATGGAGCTCTGCTGCAGTTGAAAAAGGGCTAGCCCTGCACTTTCGAACCAACAAACGGTCCTCTCGAACAGTTGTTTTACGGGGTCTGCCTGACCTGGGCCTGTCATGAACTTCACCAGTTTCTTCAAATCTTTTTATTATCCTCTCCACTTGACGTTTAGATACATTAAAGATGTCTGCCACCTCAGCAGGAGACTTGGTCTTCAGGCTCTTGATGATCAGCACTTTGGTCTGTGGTTGAATCTTTGGCATGCTGTCAAGTCAGGATCCATTTCAAATGAAGGTTGGGTGTGCTGGGGTTCTTCTTCTACACACCTGGGAATGTGTTAATTACAATATTTGTCACAGGTGACACTCTAATCTGTGATTGGTTGAATCCTTTAAAGATGTGACAAGACTTTTGTCTAAGCAAAGTCTGACCATTCTGTCCTAATTAAATAATTAAAAATCACGGCATGATAAGATTTCATTTTGGTAAAATAAGCGTAATCTAGAGGCCTTTGCCTTTCATATAAGCCACTTCTAATTCCAAATTATCAACTAGAAGTCAAGTTATTATTGTTCCTACAACTTGGATAGGCGACAAGACTTTTGTCAGGGATTGTATATATATATATATATACATGTGTGTGTGTGTGTGGTATAATGTTGCTTTTCTGCGATTTTTGTGGTAATCAATTGTAAATGATTAAAGTACCAAAATGTTTACCAACTTGGGGTGCATTTCCCGTACAACAGATTAACTCGCTGATTAACCTCCACAGATGCATTGTTGTGGAGACGAACTAGGTACTCATGTTTCCCAAACATGCTAGCATCTCCGTCGTTTGAACCATATTACACTGTAAAAAAAAAAAAAAAAAAATCAATTAAATAAGTTTAGTCAACTTGAAATGTTAAGCTGTAATGAAAAACAAACAATTTGGTTTGTTGAACTTCAAAGCTGTGCTTGTTACCCAGCTGCCTTAAAATTTTAAGTTGACTGAACTCAAATATCTAAGTTGTCACTTAGTACAAATTAACATTTCAATTTGACTAAACTTATTTGAGTTGACTGAAGGCAGCCAGGTAACAAATTATTTTAAGTTGACTCAACAAATTGTTTTTTACAGTGCAGGTTCCCGCTTTTAGAGTGGTGTGAGGGCTGCAGAGTGGTGTGAGTTTGTAGCTCCCTGGAGCTTCGTTTTTCTTACTATTACTCTCTGTTGTTTAAAGTGATAAAATATAGCTTTATTCCCACCAGATTTCTGATATTATTCATCAAACTAATCTGATCATTCGCTTTTATTCTATAACCGTGAGTGCAATGCTGTGGTGTGCTTTAGCATTCCGTTTGCTGGTTAGCCTCCCATTCGTGTTCCCACTCATGTCTCTATTCACGTCTACTACCGCTTTCCTTTTTCCCTCGATCTTATTGATTGCTCGTTTTTATTCTACAACCGTGAGTGCAGCGTGCCTGCAGCGCGTTAGCCTGCCATTCACGTTTACTTTCTTGTTTCTATCCGCATCTACAACTGTTGTTGTTTTCTCCCCCTGCCTTTCTCTTCATAAGTTCATCAAACAACAGTAGTGAGTTCAAATCGTTCTATAACTAAAGCGAGTAATGGCTTCTTCTCCTTTTTTGGTAGTTTGCACCACCTGCCATATGTTTAGCTTATCGATCTGTGTCGGCAGTGAAGGATTCACATGTGATAAATGCAGGGAAATAGTTAGGCTGACAGAGAAGATTTCAGAACTAAAGACACACATCCAAACTTTAATTGAAGATAGTAAGAATGTGAGGGCCCTAGATACGACTTTGGATGCGACTAGCTCAGGCAGTCACGTATATTGTTCGGTTACGGTAACTTCGCCTTTGCAGCAGGGCAACTGGGTGACTGTGAGACAGCATAGTCGTGGGACAAAACAACGCTCTTCTGTTCCGGTCAGAACATCAAACAGGTTCTCACCACTCAGTGACGCACCCACTGAGAAACCTGATGAAAGTGCTCTAGTTATTGGCGATTCTATTGTATGGAACGTGAAAATAGAGACACCAGCCACCATAGTCCAATGCTTACCGGGAGCCAGAGCTCCTGACATATTTAAAAGTGCTGGCTAATGCTAAAACATAAATTCAGTAAGACCGTTATTCACGTCGGCACTAATGATGTTCGACTTTGCCAGTCGGAGATCACTAAAAATAATGTTGACCCTTTCACGCGTACGATCACACCGGTGTGATCATTCTTGGCTGGTCCCTGAAGCGTACGATCACACCGGTGTGATTCGAACGTTCAGCGCATCACGTGATAAACTGCTGAATTCAAATCTGCTTTGGCTGCCGCTAAACCAGATCAGAGGCGCTGAGCGCTTGTCATATTATTCAGTCTTTTCAACCATATAATGCCTATGTAGGTTCGAGACATTTAAATACACATAAGTCCTAGTAAAATGATGCATTTATAGTTTGCAAAATGCATGCCGATGTCTATGGAAGCAGCAATAATGATCCTTACAAATGTTATCTGACAACATATTTTATTGATATCATATACACATTGTGTGGGTGCTCTTCTCCTGACTCACCAGAGACTTACTTTAATGTTTTTCGGGAGGAGAGGATGAATTTGCATCTTGTAAATCCCACAGCTCGAATTCATGGCAGCGCCCATCAACTAACGCGGTCATTATAAAAGTGTTTAAACCTCCAAATACATTTACTTGCACATATTTCAAAATCGGAATATCAGATATTTCATAATACAGTGAGCATGTTTGTGAATATTAATAATAAAAAATGAAAAACGATATAAAAGTGATACATGTGTCATACAGCGCTATTGTGGCTGCGTTGTGTCACGTGACAAACACAACACTTCGCCATGGAAACAATAAGGCGATACATTCTAAAATAACGGTCGCCTAAAAAAACTCACTCTGTGGGCTCAGCTAGAATATTTTAAACTCACGTGTGAAAGGGCTAAAGAGGTGTGTGAACTTGCAAGTACGATGTCAGACACTGTAATGTTGCTCTGGTCCTCTCCCTGCGTATCGTGGTGACGAGATACATAGCAGACTGTCGTCACTAAATGGCTGGATGTCTAAGTGGTGCCCACAGAATAACATAGGTTTCATAGACAATTGGACAAGTTTTTGGGGCAGGCCTGACCTGTTGAAAAGAGACGGTTTTCATCCCTCCAGGGGTGGTGCCGCTCTTCTCTCTAGTAATATGGTATATAGTCTTAGAGTTTGCACTTGGCTAACTGGGGCTAACTGGGGCCCAGGTCAGGAAGCAGACAGACTTTTGCATTATTGATGCACTATTTCCTATTTAATACTGTACAGCCACTTTGTCACAATTCTGTATTGTTAAAAGCGGTATATAAATAAAGGTGACTTGACTTGACTTGACAAACTGGCTAAACCAACCGTCTGCTAGCCACCTCAGGTAATTCTCAGCACATAGAGACCCTTTCACCTAGATATCATGCTATAGAGACTGTGTCTGTTCCCAGAGCTATAAAATACAAAAAACGTCCAAACCAATTTAAGAGTAACAATCTAATTGATGTTCAACAAATAAAAAATGTATATAATACAGAGAAACAAATGATAAAATTTGGCTTATTGAATATCAGGTCCCTTTCAACAAAAGCGCTTTTTGTAAATGATATGATCATTGATAATAACCTAGATGTGCTCTGTTTGACAGAAACCTGGCTTAAACCAGATGATTACATTACCTCTCAAGATTACTGTTATAAACATGAGCCACGTCTAAAAGGTAAAGGGGGAGGTGTTTCTACAATTTATAGCAATATTTTCAGGGTTTCTCAGAGAACGGGCTTCTAGTATAACTCCTTTGAAGCAGCGGTGATTCATATAACATTATCCAGAGAAACAAGTGTTAATGATAAATCCCCCATGACGTTTGTACTTGCTGCTGTATACAGGCCACCAGGGCACCATACAGACTTTCTTAAAGAATTTGCTGATTTTCTATCTGAGTTAGTGTTGGCTACAGATAAGGTCTTAATAGTGGGTGACTTTAACAACCATGTTAATAATGAAAACAATGTACTGGGAGCAGCATTTATAGACATTCTGAACTCTATTAGGGTTAGACAACAAGTGTCAGGACCTACTCATTGTCGAAATCATACTCTAGACTAAATACTGTCACATGGAATTGATGAATAATGTCGTTGAAATTCTGCAGCAAAGCGATGATATCTCAGATCATTATCTAGTCTCGTGTATACTCCAAATAACGAAAACTGTCAATTCAACTCCTTATTACAAGTATGGTAGAGCCATCACTTCTACTACAAAAGACTGCTTTTTAAGTAATCTTCCTGACTTATCTGAATTCCTCAGCATGCCCAATAGCTCAGAAAAACTTTAACAGAATTTAATAGAATTTAACAGAAACTATTGACTCTCTCTTTTCTAGCACTCTAGATACGGTCGCTCCTCTGCGCCTAAGGAAGATTAAGGAAAACAGCCTGACCCCATGGTATAACGAGCATACTCGCGCCCTACACAGAGCAGCCCGGAAAATGGCGCGCAGCTGGAGGAAAACAAAACTAGAGGTTTTTCGTACCGCCTGGTGTGAATGTACCCTATCCTATAGAAAAGCAGTAAAAACTGCAAGATTTGTTTACTTTGACTCTTTTAGAAGAAAACAAACATAACCCTAGATATTTATTCAATACAGTGGCTAAGTTAATGAAAAATAAAGAACCAACAGGCATTGACTGTGCCCCTCAGCATAGCAGTAATGACTTTATGAACTACTTTACTTCCAAGATTGATACTATTAGAGACAAAATTGTCACCATGTAGCCGTCAATTACAGTATCGCATCAGATAGTGCGCTACAGATCTCCTGGGGAACAATTCCACTCATTCTCTACTATAGGAGAGGAAGAATTGTGTAAACTTGTTAAATCATCTAAACCAACAACTTGTATGCTAGACACTACTCCATCTAAGCTACTAAAAAACTTGCTTCAAAATGTCATAGGTCCTCTTCTGAATATTATTAATGTGTCACTGTCATTAGGATATGTCCCCAAAATCTTCAAAATGGCTGCTATTAAACCTCTCATTAAAAAAAAAAGACAACTTGACCCCAACTAATCAATTAATTATGGACCAATCTCGAATCTCCCTTTTCTGTCGAAGATATTAGAAAGGTAGGTAGTATCCTCACAATTATTTTCCTTCCTACAGAAAAATGGTATCTGTGAGGATTTCCAATCAGGTTTTAGACCGTTCCATAGTACTGAGACTGCTCTTATTAGAGTTACAAATGATCTGCTCTTGTCATCCGATAGTGGTTGTATCTCTCTGTTAGTGCTACTGGATCTTAGTGCTGCGTTCAATACTGTTGACTACAACATTCACTTGAAAAGACTTGAAAATTATGTTGGCATTAGTAGTAGTGCATTGGCATGGTTCAAATCGTACTTATCTGACCGCCATCAATTTGTGGCAGTGAATGAAGAGGTATCATATCGATCACAAGTGCAGTATGGAGTACCGCAAGGCTCAGTGCTAGGGCCATTACTTTTTATGCTTTACATGTTACCCTTAGGAGATATCATCAGAAAACATGGTGTTAGCTTTCACTGTTATGCTGATGATACTCAGCTCTATATTTCATACCAATTTGAAAAACTAACGGATTGTGTAGCTGAGATAAAAGGCTGGATGACTAGTAATTTTTTACTGCTAAATTCTGAAAAAACGGAAGTGCTAATTATTGGACCTAAAACCTCTGCGTGTAATGACCTAAAACACTCTCTAATACTTGATGGCTGTTCTGTCAATTCTTTGTCATCAGTTAGGAACCTAGGTGTGCTATTTGATAGCAATCTTTTCTTCAAAAAACCACATCTCTAGCATTTGCAAAACTGCATTTTTCCATCTCAAAAATATATCTAAATTACGACCTATGCTCTCAATGTCAAATGCCGAAACGTTAATTCATGTGTTTATTACCTCAAGGATAGATTATTGTAATGCTTTACAGGGTGGTTGTTCTGCATGCTTAATAAACAAACTCCAGCTGGTCCAAAATGCAGCAGCTAGTGTTCTTACTAGAACCAGAAAGTATGACCATATAAGCCTGGGTCTGTCAACACTGCACTGCCTCCCTATTAAACATTGCATAGATTTTAAAATCTTGCTAATTACTTTTAAAGCCCTAAATGGTTCAGCTCCTCAGTACCTGAGCGAGCTCTTATTACATCATAGTCCCTCACGTCCCTGCATTCTCAAAACTTGATTTGGCAGTTTGATAATACCTAGAATATCAAAATCAACCACGGGCGGCAGATCATTTTCTTATTTAGCACCCAAACTCTGGAACAATCTACCCAACACTTTTCAGGACGCAGACACACTTACACATAACACATCAACATATTTTTATAATTCAAATCCGTTAAAGGATTGTTAGGCTGCATTAATTAACCGGAACTGGGACCACTTCCCATAACACCCGATGTACTCAGTGCATCGTAAGAAGAATGGAATTTACGCTAATATTAGTCTGTTTCTTTCTTATTCCGAGGTCACCTTAACCACCAGATCCAGTCCGTATCCAGATCAGATGGTCACTGCAGTCCCCCAGACCCAGTCCTTACCAAGCCCAGACGGTGGATCAGCACCTAGTGATGACCTCTACAGCCCTGAATGTCAGCGGAGACCACAATGACTAGATGGGCCCCTGAGACGGATCCCCAGTGAAGACCTCGTCACCTAGACAGCCATCGGCACAGGATTACAGGAACCAGATGAGTCCTCTGCATCTGGCCAGAGGAGAACTGGCCCTACTCCTGGTTTCTCCCAAGGTTTTTTTCTCCATTCTGTCACCGATGGGGTTTTGGTTCCTTGCCGCTGTCGCCTCTGGCTTGCTTAGTTGGGGTTACTTATTTTTCAAACGATATCGTATACTATTTGAACTGAACTGAGCTGGAAGATGACATCATTGAATTCAATAATGAACTGCCTTCACCTGAAAATTGAGTGTTTACCGTTGCCCTTTTGCATTACTGATGCACTATTTCCTATTTAATACTGTACAGCCGCTTTGTCACAATTCTGTATTGTTAAAAGCGGTATATAAATAAAGGTGACTTGACTTGACTTTTACCTCATACTCTGAGGTTCCTGAGGCATTTATGCACATACACTATTCAAAAACGGCGCTTATAGAAGACGCACAAAAATACATAGAGTAAAATGCATTTATATTTAGACAGAATAGAAGATATAGATTGTACTGCATGTTAGCTTGCTTATTGTCCCCAAGACCAAAATTTATTGAGCCCATATGTTTTCCTGACAAGGAGCTATAGAGCTGTAGTTCCAAAAACCATAAGTTTGTGACACTGTTTGGGAATGTTCCTTTGAACTATGGTTTTGGAAAACGCCAAATCGTTTAACTATGTTGGTAACGATGGAACTTGTGACCATATTTGGCTACAATGCTTTTGGGAAACGCACCCCTGATTAAGACTATCTATCTAATATCAAACTATCTGTGACCAAGAACAATATTTACTCAACACTGGTCGGTAGCAGCAGCTCATTTGCATTTAAAGAGACATGAACGAAAACAGTGTTTCTGCTTCCACTCAAAACAGCCATTTTCGAAATGATCTACAGTAACAATGATCTGTGGGGGATTTTGAGCTGAAACTTCACAGACACATTCTGGGGACACCAGAGACTTACATTACATCTTGTAAAAAGGGGTATAGTTGATGCCTTTTAAGATTATCTATAAGCTAGTGTGCTCCAAAACAATGACAAAATTCGCATTTAGAAGATTCAAGCATTCAAAACTTAATCTCTAACCTCCACCAGTATGAATCAATGATTTTGATGACATCACCCTGCACTGTTCATCATCTCAACAAACTTTCTGTTCAATTAAATGCTCTCTAGAATCAGAAGTGTCTCACTCCCTACACTATAAATAGAACCCGAAACTGCATCTGAAATTGGTCAGTTGTTTGAAACATTTTTAAATTCTGTACGTTGAATGGCACGTAGTGCACTATGTAGGGGATAGAGAACGATTCAGACAGTGTAAATAGGCTTTTTGTTGGAGCGAATAAAGTTTGGTTTCACTTTGTGTCACACGAACCGCCACAGCACACACACACACTCAGGTTCGGCTCAAAGAGACAATGGTACGGAGCAGATTATATGCACGAGTCATCACAGATCACAAAATGCACCGGACCCATTTGAATACTACACAGAAAGCTATATTTTATAGTGATATGGATGAGATTGTGGCACATGAATAGACCAATTTGTAAATGTTAAAATACTTGCTCAATAGTATAGCCATTTCCGTATTCTAACACTGAGATACAGAAAATAGAGCTAGAGCTACATGCATCTTGTATATTGTGGTTTCATATAACAGATGAAACACCCAACATCAGTGTTACTGACACTACAAGGTGAGGAAAAAAGACTTACAGGCAACTCAATGTCTACTCTTTTATTTCTACAGAGTTTTGTCAGCGATAGGTCACTGTCTACTTTGTACATGACCATCATCTCTCTGCTCCTGCTGGCCTCTCTGCTACCACACCTGACTTCCACTGGTGAGACTTATTATATTAAAGCACACTATCCTGATTTGTTAAGAATATTTAATTGGTATGAACAGAAGAAGATGACTTATAAACCTATCTCTCGATCAGCTCATGTGGATGTGGGTAAAGTGAATGGCACAGAAGCAAAACCCCACTCCAGACCTTACATGGTTTCTCTTCAGGCGGGCTGTAAACATGTCTGTGATGGATTCCTCATTTCTGATAGATTTGTTATGACTGCTGCATATTGCATGATGAAGCAAGACTTCAATTTATTCTCAACTGCAATGAAAAGTTAAAATCATTGTATCATAGTTTAAATTTTTTGGTTTATTACACTAATACGACTTTCTTACACAGAAATGAGAAACTAACAGCTGTGGTTGGCATGCATGACTTAAAAAAAGAAGGAGGGGTTCTGACCGCATCAGAGTGAAGTCTTACCACGAGCATCCAGACTTTAACCAGAGCCCTTTCCAGAATGACATTATGCTTTTGAGGGTAACAATAGTTCAAATACTCTCATTAAATGATTAGTCAGCCTGTCTGTTAACAATGATATTGTTATTGTATTACAGCTACAGAAAAAAAGTTAAACAAAACAAGAATGTCAAGATAATTTCCATACCAACAAAAGAGGGAGACATCAAACCTGATTCTGTCTGCAGTGTCGCTGGCTGGGGAAGACCGAGCCTTAAAGGGAAAAAGAGCACACGTCTCATGGCAGCAGATGTGACGATCATTAACACAAAATGCAAAAAAATAAATGGAAAGAAAACTATTCAGCCTCACAGATGATGTGTGTCTATGGCCATGGAGGAAGCTGTAGTGTATGTAAAAACAATATCAATTTGAGACCATCAGTACTGTGAAGTATCACCTCAGTCATTTGTTGATCTGTGTTTCTTTAAAGGGGGATTCAGGAGGTTCTTTGGTTTGTGGAGACACTGCAGTCAGCGTCACTTCCTTTGGTGACCCAAAAGCCTGCAATAGCCATAAATGGCCTGAAGTTTATACAAAGATTTCAGCATATCTTTCATGGATCCAGTGCATAATTGCAAATGTTAAGTAAGTTTTGCGATGAGAAAGGATGAAGTATTTGTTTAAATGTTCAATAAACAAACTGTGTGTCAAGCATCAATATGTGTAAGTGGTCCTTATTACTAGGACCAATGGCACCTGAGGTGTTTAAATGGAAAAGCATGAATTGTTATCAAGTCTAAAGGGAATTGAGCCCATTGCAGATGATATTTTTGTTGTTGGATGTGGTGACTCAGACCAGCAAGAGAAGAATGATCATGATTTTAAACTTCAGGCCCTGCTGGAGCATTACAGAGAGGTCAAGCCACAACTTACAGTAGCTTTTAAAAATTGCTCCATGGTCATATCCTTTTATCCACTGGCCCAGAAAAAGTGAGGGCTATCATGGACACTGTACCTAAAGGTGCTAAAGGTGTACAGCATCTCATCTGGTTTGCTAATTATTTAGCCAAGCTCATGTCCCACTTGTCGAGTGTTTGCGAGCCACTGTGCATTTGCTCGACAAAGACACTCTTGGCATTGGCTGTCCACTCTTGACATCAGTCACTGACATGTTAAGTAGCTGCTAACTGGCAAGGAAGTAGTTTACCAATGGCATGCCATATGTCATCTGCAGAAAGAGTAGCCAAGAATTCCTTTGGTCTGGTATTCAAGCAGAAGACCTTTTTGAGTAACTGTTTAACTTGCAATGAATTTGCAGCCCACAATCAACAGAAGAAAACCATGCTATCTCATGACATCCCCAGCAGGCCATGGCAGATTGTCAGCAGGGACTTGTTCAGTCATCAGCAAAAGTGAACTATCTTCTAATCGTGGACCACTTCTCAGATTGAATTTGGGAGATTGAACCGCTTCCTTATTTATCTGCAGAAACTGCACTGCAAGGCTCAGTTTGCTCGACGTGGTCAGCCAGATAGAGTGATCACAAATAGATCAAATCACTTCCTCACCAAGACATCGTATGTCAAATAGAAAGGCTGAGTTGACTATCAAGATCGATTAAAATCTTTTCTGCAAAGCCATGCATGACAGAACCCACCCTTAAAAAGCAATCCTTCATTAGAGAAGGATTGGAGTCGGTGTCACTTCCTTTGTTGGTGGAAAAGACTGCAATAGTTGTGAATCATATGACGTTTAAATAAAGATTTTAGCATATCTTCCATGGATCCACTCCATTTTTTTTTTTTTTTTTTTGAATGAAAAAGGAAGAAGTATTTGTTTAAACTTTCAATAAATTAATCTATGTAGCATCAATATGTGTAAGTAGCCCTTATCATTGCAACCTTATAAAATAGTAGTGGTTCATTATGAAAGGATTCAAGTAACCAAAATGACTTCTGCCACAATAGTACAAAAGCAGAGTAAATTCCTGATAATGATATAGAGAAAAGTAAAATGTCTCAACTTAAAGGGTTACTCCATCCCAAAATGAAAATTGTCATTAATAACTTACCCCATGTCATTCCAAAACCTGTAAAAGCTTTGTTCGTCTTCAGAACACAAATTAAGATATTTTTGATGAAGAAATGATTTAGAAATTGCTTATTTAATTTCATTATCTATTAAAGCAGAATAGCTAAATATTATCTGGAACAGGGTTGACGTCTCCGTCAACTTACCACTAGAGGTCACTATCCCCAGCTTTCTAAATTGGACTTCTAAATGAATTACATACTCAGTATACTCAGCAAAAAAAGATATGTCCTCTTACATTTCTTAAATGTCCTCTTAAATTTCTTAATGTGTAAATATTTGTATTGCCATTAGTTTCAACAGCTGAGCCATGAACTGAAGTTTGACAGACATTTGATGAACATTGAATAATTGAATAATGAGTCCCTGAACAAACTGCTCCACCAGCACCAGCTGCTTCAAATAGGCTACTACAGTGCATCTCATCCTCATGAACTGCACTAGACTTAACAGTTCTTGCTGTGAGATGTTACTCCACTCTTCCACCAAGGCATTTTCAAGTTCTCAAACATGTCTGGAGGGACACATGGTTATATGTGGTTTGCCTTTGCAAAGACGATAAAAGTCTTTACTGCTGACCCATAAAAACAGTCCTTGTCATCATCTAATGGTGGAATAATAACTAAAATTACCATCACGAACACATTGTTTCTCAATACTACATATTATTATTAAATATGACTATTATTTACATAAAATATTATTTATCGAATAATAATTAACAAACAACAACAACACCCATCCTAAAAGTTGCTAGGGATTTTGGTCAAAAGTACAGGCAGTGCTCTGATATACAGCATTGAAATTACAAAAATTTAAAGTGATGAGATTTTGCCCTCAGCCAAAACTATTTGCTCTGGAACAAATAATAGATTAAGGAGACCAAAGACTGCCTGTTAGATTTACCCAAAATGAATTATATCTCATGCAATGCGCAGCGATGTAGATGCCCATGCTCTGTAGACGTCTATTTGACATCTGATAGGAAACGTCCAATAGACGTATTGCAGATGAGCAAACACTCATCTGCAAAAAATACGTCTTAACAGATGCAGACGTCAAATATACATCTCTGTGATGTCCGTGTGCTATCAGGGATGTTCTCTGCTAAATTAAGCAAAAACAAATAATATTGTGTTTAAAATATAACAAAATATAAACTTCTCATTTACGGAACTGTTGTATAAAATCACATTTAAGCTTGTGATAAATCAAGTCATAATCAGCATTCGTGTCATACAGCTCTTGCTGCCAGTGTGATATCATGTGATAGGATATTATGTATATATATATATATATATATATATATATATATATATATATATATATATATATATGAGACAAAAAAGGGGCTTTTGTGCACCATTATCTTGAATTTTAGGGCATAACTACATTTGTGGAGTTGTTGCTCTGCATCATATTTGTCAACAGTCAACTATATGAAATATAAGATGACGTACAGGTCTGGGGGCGCGACCAGTGCATTAATTGCGTTAAAAATTTTTTATCTTGTTATTTTTCATAACTAATTAAGTTAAAATATTAAACTGACAGCCCTATATATAATGAATTGTAAAATGTACCAAAATGTACGCTGACCTGTGTAATTCTTCTAGAACAACCTGTGGCTTGAAAATGAGACTACAAAGATTAGCAAGAACGATATTTATCACTGTGTTGCTTATATACCACAAATTGGCAAGAAAAATAAAAAAATAAAAATAAAGAATTATGGGCAGCTCAACACTGCAGATGGTATCACTTCCTTTCGTGACACAAAAGTCTGCAATAGTCATTAAAGACCTGAGGTTTATTGAAGACTTCAGCATATCTTTAATGGATCTGCTGCATAACTACAAACATTAAATGATTGTTGAAATTTAATATTTAATAATGATTATCAGCATGAAAACTAAAGTGAAATGTCTAGACTAATCAATGTTCTTCTACACTGGCCCTAAATATTTGGACAAGTGAAAATGTATGAATTTCATATTTAATGATGGTTATAAACTGTAAAATATTCAAGCACCAAAATGTATGGTGACCTACCTAATACTTTTACATCAAACCATCCATGGCCTGAAAAAACAAGGTTTAACAAGAGCAATATTGACTCATCACAAACTGAGAAAGAAAGAAAGAAAGATAGATAGATAGATAGATAGATAGATAGATAGATAGATAGATAGATAGACAGACAGACAGACAGATAGATAGATAGATAGATAGATAGATAGATAGATAGATAGATAGATAGATAGATAGATAGATAGATAGATAGATAGATAGATTTAGGGGAAACTCTGTGTCTCCGCCCACCTTTAAACTCTATTTATACAGTGTTTTGTCAGTGAGAGCTCACTGATTGTCTTCATGATGACCATCATCTCTCTGCTCCTGCTGGCCTCTCTGCTGCCACACCTGACCTTCACTGGTGAGACTGATTTACTAAACTGCATATTAATTTATCACTAAAAGATGTATTAATCACAACCAAAATGTACGCATGTTTTCTGCATTTTTGATTATGCCTGAGGAGTTTCTTGTAGGGGGAATAAGTTGACTAACTGTATCTCTCTCTCTCAGCTCATGTGAATGTGGGTATAGTGAACGGCACAGAAGCAAAACCCCACTCCAGACCTTACATGGTTTCTCTTCAGGAGAACGAGAAACATTTCTGTGGTGGATTCCTTATTTCTGATGACTTTGTCTTGACTGCTGCACATTGCCTAATAGAGTAAGATTTTAGTCTAAAATGCAAAAAATTGCCTGATTATCAAGTTTTTAGAAATTATAGTAGTACATTGTTTACAAGGTTTGTCAGTAAATCAGTATGTTCAGTGTGCCCCTTCTAAAAGAATACATAAAACTGTGTAAAATGTTCATTATACTTCTAATACTTTCTTTTAACAGAGGTGAGATACTGACAGCTGTGGTTGGTGCACATAACCTAAAAAATGAGAACGAGGGGTCTGTCCGCATCAGAGTGAAGTCCTACCACAAGCATCCAGACTATAACAATAAAACGGATTTGAATGACATTATGCTTTTGAGGGTAAAAATCTGCACTTGTTTCAGTTCCAGAAATAATATGTTAAACAGGCTTAAGCAGGCACTTTAAAACGATACAATAAATAAAACTATTAAAATGAGAAAGTTATATCAACTGTCTTTATTCATATGGTTGATGATTAATTCTGCTAATAAGGATTTTTTTTTTTTTTATTTTTATTTTTTTATTACAGCTAGAAAAAAAATCAGACCAAGCAAATAATGTGATGCAGTATGTTTTAATAATTATAATTTTATTGCATTACAGCTAGAGAAAAATTTAAAAAACATCAAGAACGTCAAGATAATTTCCATACCAACACAACAGGGCGACATCAAAGCTGATTCTGTCTGCAGTGTCGCTGGCTGGGGAAGACTGTGGACTATTGGCTCATTGAGTGATCGTCTAATGGAGACGAAGGTGTATATAATGGATAACACAAAATGTAAAACAAGATGGGGAAAGAACTACTCAGTCTCAAAGATGATGTGTACACTTGGCTCTGGTGGATCTTGCAAAGTATGTACAAAAGATAATTCACAGACTCTGTAAATTTATGAATTCTTTCACTGAGTTTAAACTGATATGTGACTTTAAGTAATGTGTTGGTTTGTGTTTCTTAACAGGGGGATTCTGGGGGTCCTTTGGTTTGTGGAGACACTGCAGTTGGTGTCACATCTTTTGGATCTTGGTTTGGCTGCAATTCACCTGAGAAACCTAATGTGTATACTAAGATTTCACCTCATCTGAAGTGGATCAGCAAAATAATAAAAAATGACAAGTGAAGGCATGAATATATTTCAATAAAAGTATCATATGACAAGCATCAACCATTTTAAGTGTTATCATTGTCACAACCACATATAATTACAATTTTACATGAGGGAAACAGGTAATATATTGTCTACTTGATTTTGGAGTGAAGTCTCCAAAATGGATTTGGGTGGGGGGATAATGTCAAAAATCATTTTTTGTCACTTTTTATGTCACCTAAGCAGAATTGTACTGTTGTGCCCCCTCCCTCAAATATTATGGAAGGAAAAAAAAATAAAAAATACTCTTACTATAGAAGGTCAAAATAGAGCTTTAATATAATATAAAAGTAAATAAATTGTAATTAAATTGTCTTATGTATAAATTACAGTTGTAGCTCTAGACAGTTACCTATGGCAATGATTTTATTAATAGAGTTTGATTGATTTTATCGTTTCAAACATTCAGAAATCACACAAAATAAAATTAAGCAGTTTTACTACAGTAAAACCATGGTTCATTTTGCCTGGGGTTGTGATGTCCACATGTTTATGTTGAAGAAATTATAGAGGTTGTAGCATTTCTATTGCAAGATTAAGTGGATATTTGAATTAAATGTTTGGTCAATTAAAAATGGATTTGATGATCTTCTTAGTGTATCAACAACAATAATTAGACCTTTGGCGCCCTTTGCAGGCATTTGTAATAATATGTAATGTAAATTGTTTATTTCGTATTAGCCCACATTATCTGTTTTAACAGTGTTATTTAGTGAAATCATATGATTATTATTAATTAATCATACATTATTGCCTCATTGTTTTTATATAACCTAATGCATTTTAAGCCATGGAAACTACAATAGTAAGGCAGATGCGTTGGTGGTGATAAAATTATTACTGACATTAAAACGTTATTAATGTCAACAGAAAAAAAGTTTCACAGGATTATGAACGTACATGTAAGTGATAGTCGGGGTTCATCTTTGTTTTTTTTTTTTTTGTTTTTTTTTTTGTTCTTCTTTTTTACTTTTTCTTTTCTCGGCGCTGGACTGCTTATTATGATTATTTGCAGTCAGCCGCAAACATTAGGTGAGGTGAGGTGATGACGGCGGGCGCGGGCGTGAATGGCGCGTCACGTGTGCTTAGTCTACGGTCTACTGCGTTCGCAGAAAAAAACTGGATTTTATGAGTTGCATCTCAGAATAAATTGCCAAAGGTTATTAAGGTATAAAAAAGCCATTATTGTTTCTGTCTTTTATTTGATGCAAAAAAAAAAAAAAAAAAAAAAAAAGAGTAAAGATGTAGTTAACATTTGCACAATTTTTAAACTCAAATCGCCTTCCCTTTCCCAATCCTATTGTGTGACTGAGCCAATTCTTTTCCGTGACAGAAAAGTTAAGAAAACTAGAAAAATGCAGCAATTCTTCTGTGTTAATTTTGCCATCAAAAAGGTCCATTGCTAGTCTATTGATGAATAAAGCACAGCTTACAACAGAGTTACTTAAAAACCAAGTTGCTTTATTTGGTAGTTTGTGTATGGCAAACTTTCACCATTGTGTAAAACTTTATATCGTGTGGATTCCTACTGAAATAACATGATTTTGCCCACAAAAATTCAGTAATAAATTTGAATTAATTAAAAAACCATTCAGAAGCTACATTTAAGGGGAAAGAGGAACAGGTTGGTGGCTCTCTCACCTCTGAGGTCTTTCATTCGGTTTACAAATTGTCAAGAGATGCATTTCATCCCAAATGATTTCTCTGTGTATCAAAGTAGAGTAACTGAAGATTATTTTGAGCAAGTTTGTCATCTCTGCAATGCCCTCAACTCACATATATATACACGTGTGTTATGCTTTTCCATTCACATATGGCAATAATTATGGTAATGAATTGTAAATTATTAAAGTACCAAAATGTTTACCAACCTGATTAATACTATCTATCTAATACCAAATTATCTGTAGCCAAGAACAATATTTACTCATCATTGGCTGGGAGCAACAGCTCATTTGCATTTA
>JAMKFB010000126.1:0-40691 GCA_036247105.1 Cirrhinus mrigala
TGTGACCATAGAATAACCGAAATAGAACGTCCTCCTAAAGTCATATTGTGAATGTTATTATATGACTAAAAGAGGACCATGTAAGAACGTTCTGTTAACGTCCTAAATGTCCTCTTTGTAACGTTGTTATATGACCACAGAATAACCAATATAGAACGTCCTCCTAAAGTCATATTGCGAACGTTACTGTATGACTAAAAGAGGACCATGTGAGAATGTTCTGTTAATGTTCCGAATGTGCTCTTTATAACGTTCTTATGTGACCATAGAATAACCAAAATAGAACGTCCTCCTAAAGTCATATATGAACGTTATTATATAACTAAAAGAGGACCAAATATAGAACGTCCTCCTAAAGTCATATTGCGAACGTTACTGTATGACTAAGAGAGGACCATGTGAGAACGTTCTGTTAACGTCCCGAATGTGCTCTTTATAACGTTCTTATGTGACCATAGAATAACCAAAATAGAACGTCCTCCTAAAGTCATATTGTGAACGTTATTATCTGACTAAAAGAAGACCATGTAAGAACGTATTCTGTTAACGTCCCGAATGTCCACTTTATATAACGTTCTTATGTGACCATAGAATAACCAAAATAGAACGTCCTCCTAAAGTCATATTGTGAATGTTATTATATGACTAAAAGAGGACCATGTAAGAACGTGCTGTTAACGTCCTAAATGTCCTCTTTGTAACGTTGTTATATGACCACAGAATAACCAATATAGAACGTCCTCCTAAAGTCATATTGCGAACGTTACTGTATGACTAAAAGAGGACCATGTGAGAATGTTCTGTTAATGTTCCGAATGTGCTCTTCACTGTAAAATTTTTCGTTGTGAATTTACAATAAATAATTGGATAAATTTTGCATGACTTTCACAGTAAGGATTACAGCAGTATACTGTGAAATATACTCACAGCAATTTACTGTAATTTTATATCTGTGATATTACAATGCATTGTTGTAAAAGCACAACTGTATACTGTAACTTCACAGCTTCAATGACAAAGCAATTACTGTCATATTACAGTACATTACTGGGGAATTACAACCTTTTGCTGTACATCATTACAACAAGGTCCTGTACTTTTATAGTGTGTACTGTGAAAATAATGTACAAGTTAACAATAATTTACTGTGAATTTACAATGTACACTGTGGAAGTCATGCTAAAATTGTCCAGTAACTTACTGTAAAAGTAATGCAGATGAAGCTTCCATTAACTGTGAATTTACAATCATTGTACAATTAACCCCCTCCCCCCAACAAACAACTCTGAGGTAAAGTCAATGTTAGCCCAATGGCATATTTATTAAAAAATAAATATTTTTCAATGTACAGGTACATTACAGTACACGTACTTAAAATGCAGAAAATGCAGAGAAATTGTGCAAACTTGCAATTCAACTACCTGTGTCACAATAACAGTAATAAATCCATCTTAAAATACAGAGAAATTGTGCAAACTTGCAATTTAACTACCTGTCTCACAACTATTCAGCTAGCTGTGTCACAATAACAGTAATGGACAGGATGGGAACGAGGCCTTCATGGCAAGATAAGAGAGCAAGGGAGAGAGCGATGAAGTAATGTCGTAAAGGGGTCAGGCCCTCCTCTCAGTCTCAAACATTATAATGAGTCCACACGCAACAGCATTGTGTAAAAATCTTGTAGTGCAAAGTTGTCTTGAAAAATTACAAAAAGAATAAAACTACTCAAACCTGAGCCTGACAACTACCGCTGCAAAAAAAAAAAAAAAAAAATACTATGATGCCCACTCAAAGTCAATAAGTTTCCTCAAAAGGGTGCTCACATGAGGGTTCATTGTTGTCCGCCTCTTGGTCTTTGAGCCTCTTTCAGGATTGATGCCCAGGAAGCACCTGTTAATAAGCAAAGATAGTTTCAGTTTTAAATAGACTTACAGTATGTATTGCAGACAGCATTTATCAAGGTGTGCTTTTTGCTGTGCTTTTTCCCCACATCAAACCCTAATAGATTTATAATCCAAACTTGTTAGATCTTACTCTCACCATACTTTTTTTTAGCCATTTTTAGCCAAGGTGCCTCAGGTTAGGTTTGCCTGAGGCAAAGTGGTTGATTTTCTACTATGAGAGCCCATATCAACGTGCGCCACCACTGAAATGCGTCTTCACGCAATTGGCCAGTTGATAAATTAAAACCAAACCCTGTTGAAAGTATGACAAACATCCTTTTCAATTAAGGGCCTGAGAGCATTTTGTTCTGCTTTTAAAGAAAATTTCATCTACTTCATTCAATACATTTACATTTCGCAATAGACGTTTCAAAATCATCATCACATAGCCTGCCCCAAAACAAAATAAATAGCTGTGATTGATAGCTGGTGACCGGCAGGTATTTGTCAGCATAACATGTGTAGAAACCCAGACTGATCTGCAGAGCGAAATTGAATGAGTTCGTGAGATCAGGATGGTCTCACCAGGCTAACCTCAGGTACCTCATTTGTCAGCATTTTAAACCTCAAGACAATCATTGAGTTGGAAGACTGTACTATAATGTGAATTACAAGATTAAATGTGATCTTTATAAAATACCTTTGAATGAACTCCAGCGTCGACGATCCAGCGGCAGGATACTCAAGGTTGAAGACGTAATAGCTGCTGAAGAAAGCAGCTACTCCGTGTAAAAAGAAAGGGTGTGGGCCCATCACGACATGTCCCTCGATGGATAAAAGCCATCCAGAGGGCTTCATCATGTCACCTGAAATGAACAGATACAACATTATGTGTTATGAGCACTTTGTGATCTGCTTAAGATACAAAGGGCTATACAAATGTAATTCTTATTATAATTATAATTATTTATTGTGGTCATATAGATTTCTAGAATGAAAACAAAATAATGAGTTAGAAATGTCGATACTAGATCAAAGTAACATTACCTTGAATGATCAAGCAGGGGGTGCTGGGGAGTTCTGCAGTATTGACGTCCACAGCAGTAGCACATGGCTGTAACATAGTAAATAGCATGGATTTAGGATAAAGGATAAATATTGTTCATTGGTCAGAGGTAGTAATTCATGCAAGGTAAATGTTGATAATGTAATCACTCATTTTGCATTTTAAATATTTGAATAAAAAATCTTACATCAACTTCAAGCATCAAACTCTCTTTCGGCTCTTTGAAGTACAACATTAGGAGCAGCAGGATGCAGCTCATCACGTGTGTGAACTTGCAATCACAACCTCTAAATGGACATCTAGTTTCCATTCCTCCCCTTATGTGCGTCTTCAAATACTTAATAAGAGAGGCCAAAGTGTCACACTTAAATGCACAAGCCTCAAGCAGACATTTCAAGGGTGTGTCAGGTGGTAGAGCTGATGTGCCAGGCAGTATAGGCCCAGCAGCATGCAGGTAGGACCTATGCTGCCTATACATATGAATTTGCAGTCCTGTGTGTTTTCTGTACCTCTGTGAGCAGTTAGGCACCCCACACTGGTAGTGATAATTGGGGGCATTGCTATGCAGTTTTGTGTGCTGAACATAGTTACACACATTCTCAGACACATGCTCACAGCCAACGAACTTACAGTTGAACATTGTGGTGCATGTTAACTAGTCACCTACCTAATCTATTTCTCCTCACTCTTAGCCTGACACTGAACAGGATGGTTAGCCTCACCCTCTGATGACCTGGAAAGAAAAGAAAAGAAAAAGGAGAAATTACACAAAGGCAGCCAACAATAAGAATTTCAGTTTGAATTTCATGTCAAACAAACGGTAGTAGATAACGTGATTACCGGTAATCTCAATAAAAGAAACGCCGCAAATAAAAAGACACAAAGGAAGTGAATTACCGGTTTTATGAGAGAAGAAGAGGGAGAAATAAGAAAAACGAACCTAAGTGAAAAGGTTGGTGTTTAATTTCGCTACGTGTACTTTTCAATGTGTTATGGTTAGGCCCTGTAGCTAAACTGGAGGATGCTGTATTATTAGCTTCGGCTAACACGGGGAAACACAGTGTCTATGTGCGGAAAGACCACTCATGAGAGGAGAATCGAGTTCGGCAACTTTACTCGAATATGTGTAGCGGACTCAAAGGCTCAATGGTCTTGATGCCACACATTTAATGAATCTTTGTTTCCGTAGAAACATACAAAATACTCTCAGTACGGATGACAACGAGCATTCACAGCTTACTTCAGCAAAGAACTAAGTTAATCTACTCTTCTTACATTGAAAACTCATAGCCAAAGCGTCACTAATACATGTCAAAGCAGGAAACCATACGCGGGCTATTCATAACACAAAACAAGCTAGACAGCTAGCATGGCAAACGGCACATATAACGCTTCTAAATTAAACACATGAAACAAATAAAATGTCATTTCTATGTCATTACATGTCACTTACGCTAACAATGTTATGTTATTCGTTTTTAACACCAGCTCACCCGTAGAAAAATACAAAATACTCTCAGTAGATGACAACGAACATTCACGTTATCTTTATTCTCAAATCACTTACATCGAACTGACTGAGGGCACTACCTATGCAGCAAAACACTTACATGTACCGCCGCAGGCTCTCACTCTAGAGCAGACTAGACCCCGCGAACGAACATGAATACAACAGGTAGTACTGAGTCCGGAACGAGAACACATCCGGCGGTTAACTGACCAGTATCCTCCAGTTCAGCTTCAAATTAGTGAAGGAAGTTCGGATCATTTTACCGACTTGGATCTTTGAGTCTCGTTCAGCAAAATGAACGAATCTTTTTTCGAGTCATTTCGTTCATTTTAGCAAAATATAATTAAAATCCTCCCTAACACTTCTACTACTTACACAAACGTTGATCACACTACAAACAAGACAAAACTATAATAAAAAACAGAAAAGATTAATTCATTGTTTACCTGGGTCTGTAATCTATGATGGGCTCGCCTCTTATCTGACAAGCTTTCGGGTTTGAGTCGTTCGTTCATCACGTGACAGCCCAATAAGCTTAACGAATGCAGTCTGAGCCGGAAAAATAATTGATTAGCTCATCTTTCGAGTCTTCGGGTTTGAGTCGTTCGTTCATCACGTGACAGCCCCATATGCTTGACCTATGCAGTTTGAGCCGGAAAGAGAATTGATTAGTTCATCTCTGGAGTCTTCGGGTTTGAGTCGTTCGTTCATCACGTGACAGCCCCATACGCTTGACCTATGCAGTTTGAGCCGGAAAGAGAATTGATTAGTTCATCTCTGGAGTCTTTGGGTTTGAGTCGTTCGTTCATCACGTGACAGCCCCATAAGGTGAACGAACGACTCCAAAAACCCGAAGACTCGAAACAGATGAACTAATTCCAGTACAGAACCTAATAGGATGTTGCGCATGCGCGACTGAACGAATTAGTCCCCGAGACGACTCGTTCGTCCCGAGTCACATTAAGGATTCGTTCAAAATGAACGAATCGTTCAAGAACGACCCATCACTACTTCAAATCAAACATGGGCTGCACGGCCTAACCATATAACACATTGAAAAGTACACGTCGCGACAATAAACACTAGCTCAGTCATGTTGTAACTAGGATATCCGCTGGAATTTTTTTTTTTAATGGACCGTTTGAATCACTAAGTTATTAAAGTTAAACCGCTAACGGTTAGCCCTGCTAATCTATGATAACCTTGACTAATTACAGAAATGTGCACACATAAATAGTAATGTTTGTCCCATCATTGTTTTTTACAAACACCAGATTTGTCTAAACGGTGATAGTGACATGAAAAATTATTAGCGAAACTGTCGTCATTACTAACTACTATTAGCAAATGCTGTGAGAAAACTTTCAACAATTCCGGGCACTTGCTAACAAAATGTGAACTGTGTCATGCGATAAACGTTCATTTGAAAGTAAATATTATTATCATATTAAAATAGCATGGGTGTAAGTGATGCAATCATGCATGCTGCTCACCTTCTCCATTCAGCCCGGAAGAGAAGAGGGACACGACGGCGCCTTCAGTTTAAAACAGTTTGGTTATGTCATGTGACTTCCCAGGGCATATTTCAATACAATATTTCACTGTAATAATACTGTTTAATGCTGTGAAATCCTTAATTTTTTCACTGTGTTGCTGTGATATTACAGACCTTGTTGTGATATAACAGCAGGTTTTAGATTGCAAGATTTTACTGTAAAATAAGAGTTAAATGCTGTAAAATCCAAGGATACGGTAGTTTTTACAGGTATTCATTGGGATATTACAGGGAAACTTAATTACAACAAGTTACTGTAAAATAATACTGTTAATTATTGTGAAATGCTGGTAATTTCTAACAGTGTAACGTTCTTATGTGACCATAGAATAACCAAAATAGAACGTCCTCCTAAAGTCATATATGAACGTTATTATATAACTAAAAGAGGACCAAATATAGAACGTCCTCCTTAAGGCATATTGCGAACGTTACTGTATGACTAAGAGAGGACCATGTGAGAACGTTCTGTTAACGTCCCGAATGTGCTCTTTATAACGTTCTTATGTGACCATAGAATAACCAAAATGGAACGCCCTCCTAAAGTCATATTGTGAACGTTATTATCTGACTAAAAGAAGACCATGTAAGAACGTATTCTGTTAACGTCCCGAATGTCCACTTTATATAACGTTCTTATGTGACCATAGAATAACCAAAATAGAACGTCCTCCTAAAGTCATATTGTGAATGTTATTATATGACTAAAAGAGGACCATGTAAGAACGTTCTGTTAACGTCCTAAATGTCCTCTTTGTAACGTTGTTATATGACCACAGAATAACCAATATAGAACGTCCTCCTAAAGTCATATTGCGAACGTTACTGTATGACTAAAAGAGGACCATGTGAGAATGTTCTGTTAATGTTCCGAATGTGCTCTTTATAACGTTCTTATGTGACCATAGAATAACCAAAATAGAACGTCCTCCTAAAGTCATATATGAACGTTATTATATAACTAAAAGAGGACCAAATATAGAACGTCCTCCTAAAGTCATATTGCGAACGTTACTGTATGACTAAGAGAGGACCATGTGAGAACGTTCTGTTAACGTCCCGAATGTGCTCTTTATAACGTTCTTATGTGACCATAGAATAACCAAAATAGAACGTCCTCCTAAAGTCATATTGTGAACGTTATTATCTGACTAAAAGAAGACCATGTAAGAACGTATTCTGTTAACGTCCCGAATGTCCACTTTATATAACGTTCTTATGTGACCATAGAATAACCAAAATAGAACGTCCTCCTAAAGTCATATTGTGAATGTTATTATATGACTAAAAGAGGACCATGTAAGAACGTTCTGTTAACGTCCTAAATGTCCTCTTTGTAACGTTGTTATATGACCACAGAATAACCAATATAGAACGTCCTCCTAAAGTCATATTGCGAACGTTATTATATGACTAAAAGAGGACCATGTGAGAACGTTCTGTAAAGGTCCCAAATGTCCTCTTTGTAACGTTCTTATGTGACCAAAAAATAACCAAAATGGAATGTCCCCCTAAAGTCGTATAACGAACATTGAGCACCAGAACTTTCGTAACCAAAAGAGGACGTTTTAGGAACGTCTCCAATGTTCTGTAAATGTTCGGGACATTCGTCACCTTTAGACAACTTTTAGGGAACGTTGCGCAAGGTTGCGAGAACGTCGCCTCCTTCGTGGGAAGCTACCCAACCAGACAGTAAGCCAGTAGAACGACTAGTGAGAAGAATGTTGGCTCACCTCATAGTCCATCAAATAGATGGAGAATCAAGAGGTGAGAAGGCTCGCAGCAGGCCGTCAACCGGGAGTTCCCAGCGGTAGCAATGTACACCAGCCGAACAGTAAAGTAGATCCAATTTGCCAAAGACCATCAGCCAAGCAAAAAGAGTTAATCCAGCGAGAGTAAACAAACAAACAAACACACAACCCAGCGTGGAGCGGCAGCCAGACGCGCACAGCGTTCCCACACCGGAAATCCATGACGTGACGTTTTGGCGTTTATACTATACAATGTTTATACTATACAATGTTTTGTTCTGTTGTTCTGCTCAAAGCAGCTGCACACAAATAAAGATTCAAAATAGCACTTTATAGTTCAGCTAACTGCACTTAATACTTTTAACCTATAGCACATTTTCATTTATTTGCAATTAACATGCATAACAGTGTCTGAAAACATTACATTCAGTTCACACATAGGTATATTCTTTAAAATTATATTATTTCCATAATAAGTACACTTTGTTTTTTTTTAAGCATCCTAAAGTATATTTTTGTTTGTGTTTTGTCACAGTGGTCATTTTATATTTGTTAATTGTTGGGCACTAATATATATATTATATTAGCCAAAACTAAAATAATCTATATATTAAAAAAAAAAAGTAATATTTCCCTTTTCTTACCTCATTAGCAACAACCAAATGATTTTCAGGAGTCTGTGAGAGATGTTCCTTGATTAAAGAGAAGTAAGGAAGAGCCCACTCTTATGTTTTATGCATTCAAAATATGGGTGACAGTCCAAAGGTAAGTGCAAGTTGTAATAAAACAGGGAGAACTATAGAAAATGGGTTTATTTTGTGTGTATTGGGCACATAGTCAAATTTGTGATTGACATGCTTTTCATGGGCATAACACATTAAGGGCCTCTGCACCCATGGCAAATGAAAACCACTTCCACGTTGGGCTGATTTACACATTTCCAGTGGTACCAGCCATAGCAACTCTCACATTCAATCTGAAAAAGACTGTAACATCATTATGAAAATGTAAACTAGCAAGGTTAGAAAAAAAAGAAAGAAAAGAAAATGATAAAAGAACACATTAAAATACCCAAGAGTCAGTGTTGTCCTGAGTTTGAGGATATTTGTCCTTACATGACAAGCATAGGTCAGAAAGGTCATCTGTGGAAATAAAGGCTTTAAGGTATTGGTGTAATGATGCACATCACCATTTAAAAAAAAAAAAAAAAATGATAATAATTAAAAAAAAAAAAAAAAAACACACATACACATATACACATATACACACACACACACCTGTTTGCTGTAGTAGACACAGGCCTATGTTTTGCCGCATTACAGCAATGTCTGCATCAGTGCACTGAAACTCCAAACTGCCTCCATTTAGAACTGCTTCTGCAAACTACAAAGAGCATTGATAAACCAAAATCAACGTTGTTATTACTAGTAGAATTTAGCAGAAAAAAAAAAAAAAAAATGACCTGTACCTTGCAGACAAATACGCCGCAGAAATCAGGGATTAAAGTGAAAAAAAATCTTCTGACTGAACTTTTTTCAGGCCAAGCCATATTCCTTTAACAAACACTTTATTTAAATAGTCGAGACCAATAGCGTTTTAAGGGGAGATTAAACCGCTTTAATATTGCCAGTTTGCATATTTTAAAAGCTATTTGTAATCTTTGAAAAAAAATATACCTTGACAAATAATCAACCATCTACCACACATCTTTTCAGTGCATGTTTTTATTTATCTTATAACACCAAACAACGTTTTGTGAAACTCTTAATAATTAACAGAAAAAAGTAATAGCACCACCATTAAATTCCAAAAAGTGCTTTTTCAAAAAGTGCATTTTCAGTGCATGTTTTATGTATCTTATAACACCAAACAATGTTTTGTGAAACTATTAATAATTAACAGGAAAAAAAGTAACAGCCCCACCATTAAATTCCAAAAAGTGCTTTTCTTGTGCAAATGTCTCTAGAGTGCTTTTCACTTTTTCTGCTTTTTGGCTGTGAAACCATATTCCTGAAGCTTGGCTACACCTGACACCCGTTTTAGTGTTTGACTAGCTACATGTGCAGGAGTGGCTCCAGGAGAGGTGGAGGGGGTGGAGGCTGTAGCAGCAGCTTTACCTTTAACTCCAACAGTGGATGAGGTGGAGACTGTAGCAGCAGTTTTGCCTTTAACTCCAGGGGTGGAGGAGAAAGAGGCTGTAGCAGCAGCTTTACCTTTAACTCCAACAGTGGAGGAGGTGGAGACTGTAGCAGCAGTTTTGCCTTTAACTTCAGGGGTGGAGGAGAAAGAGGCTGTAACAGCAGCTTTACCCTCAACTCCAACAGTGGAGGAGGTGGAGACTGTAGCAGCAGCGCCTTTAACTGCAGGGGTGGAGGCTGTAGCAGCAGCTTTTTGTTTAACTCCAAGGGTGGAAGAGGTGGAGGCTGTAGCAGCAGCAGTGCCTTTAACTGCAGGGGGGGTGGAGGCTGTAGCGGCAGCTTTTCGTTTAACTCGAAGAGTGGAGGAGGTGGAGGCTGTAGCAGCAGCTTTTCGTTTAACTCCAAGGGTGGAAGAGGTGGGGGCTTTAGCACAAACAGAAGAGGTGGAACCTTTCTTTACTTTTCTAACCCTAACTGCTGAGAGGACCTTCACAGCTTCCCTCAGTTTCCTTTCCTTTTGCTTGTCAAGGTTCACCTTCTTTTTCTTCAGATGATTTTGGTATGTCTCATAAGAAGACAGGCAAAATCTCCTTAATGCAGGAGTAATTTGCATTTTAGATGCAGTTTTGCCCATTACCTTCATGTGGGACTTCAGAATGGCTAAGCCTTCATAAGTCTCAATGTTCAGCCTAACCCTTACTCCACCAGTCAACATCGATTCGTGCATTGTTCTCCTCAAAGCATTTGGCCTGTGCTCCTAGATCTGTATTAATCTGGTAGGCTCGAACCTCTTCATCCAGTTGACCCAACTCCTCTGACTTCACTGCATTTGGCAAGGCCTTGGCCAAGGTGTTGAATGCACCTTGGACTGATTCATGGAGAATCAATGATGGTGTCAGCGCAGATAAAGAGGTGATGATGTTGTTGTTGAGGGGCAGATTTTTCAGGAGGAATGTTGCTGCCTTTATGTAGCCTTCTCTGAGAGAGCTGTAGACCTTCTGCACCCAGGGCTTCTTTTCTACTCTAGCCTTGTTTAAGGCAAAGAAGCTGAATCTCCCCACAGACAACCTTTTGTCAGTGTACTGCAGGTCTCTCTGGTGAACATTAAGCTTCAACAAGCCCTTTGCACTCAAAGGAATAGTTTCAGGCTTCATAAATTTGGAGAGAAGTTCCCTAACCAGTAGCAGCATTTCAGCATGCAGCACATGAATCATGGGCTTTTCATGTTGCAACTTCTTCAGGAACACCTGGAAAGTTGGAAGTACACCTGAAAATCACAATAGAACCAGATTAGAAATGGGTCTGAATATTTTATTCATTGATTAATAATCACATTCATAGTAATGTAACATACTCTTCTTGGAATATTACAACCCTTTAATATTATTTTTTAGATTTGTTGTTTATTTTCATCGGTATTATTTAATTGTCTAGTTTTATTTACATCAGTCCTGAAATGTTTTAATTCTGGTTTAATAAGTCTGTAACTTTGTTTTTGAAAAGTGCTGTATAAATAGTTTATTAGTAGTAGTAGTAGTATTAACCAAAGTGATCTGATTAACAGTGATCTAAAAACTGTATTTATGGTTAACTCAGATTCCATTCCAGGATTCCAAGAAAAAATAAGCATATAATAAATATAGCAATAAAGGGATTTTAATAAATAAGAAATCTCTGTACTTTTCTTAACACTTAAAGTGAATAAAAAGTGAACATACCTCGATACAAATCAATAATGGTTGTGAGCTTGTCGAACTCTGAAAAAAGCATACAGATGCGTGTCTTTCGTTTTTTGTTGACATCACTTCCGATCCTCGCAGATTTTGCCATTTGCTGTTGCAGACCAATTATCCTGGCCTTCTCATCAGATGTAACTGCATGCTTATCAAGAAGCTGGTTCAGGAGCCATCTGCATCACAAAATAACATATACACATAAGGATTAAGGAGAAAAAAAAAAATCGACAATGCTATTTCTAATTGCCAATACTTCAACAGTCATGACATACTTTTTGTGTTTACAGGTCAAGGCACTTCCTTTTCTTTATATAAAGGTTATTTAATAATTTGATTGCATCTGGAATGAAGCCGAGCTTCATTGTTCTAACATTTAACCCTTTAAGTCACTGTATCTATAAATTTATATAACCTGATTGATCACTGAGCCATCTCCACCCCTTGGTTTAGATTTGTTATGTAAAAAAAATCCACTAGAGGTCTGCATCTTTAAATATTATTAATAACAAAAAAAAATGCGTGTGTGTGTATATATATATATATATATATATATATATGTGTGTGTGTGTGTGTGTGTTTCATTAAAAATCCAAAAAAAGGCCTACTAGTACAGAAATTAGATGATACAAAAATAGAAGTACCTGTGTTTGTGTTGATCATGAGAAGACAGGACGCTGTAGAAGTGCACAGTCAATGGATCCATAAGCTCCTGTATTCTGTTGCACACATCCAACATTTGCAGGAACCTGCTGCTGATGGGACGTATTAGGCTCTTATTCTCCAAATGAAGTAAGGACTGAAACTCAGAAAAAACTTCTTTCTGTTTGGGTGATTTTTCAATGTCATAGTATACATCAGAGCAAAATTGTTCCACAAATCCCTGGAAAGGATTTAAAAGGGCCTTGGCTGCATTCGAGACCATATGGACAGTGTCTCCGCTGACATCCAGCAGTGATGGATTTTCTCTTCTGACTAGTGTCTCTACTCCAGACTTTTTCCCTCTCATCACACTGCAGTTATCCAACAGTATACCAACAACCTGATTCCAGTTCAGGCTATATGACTGCAGAATATCTGTCAATGTTTTTGTGATTGTTAAGGCATCTGCAATATTCAGTTTCCTCGAGGCTAGATGCTGGGTTGCCACTTTTCCCACATCTTCATCATAGTACCGAACAAGAACATTCAGAATCCTGTCCATGTTTCCATCTGTTGCCTCATCTACATTTAAAGAAAACATCTTCGTTTTCAGCTTAGATGACATTTCGGATTTCCAATAAGCAGCAATGCCATGTGTGCACAAGTAGGAGGCATGTGCATTAGACATAGACAATCTTGAAAGTGCACTCTTGTCTTTGACAACTGATTGCATTAAATTAACTAGCGGTTGTGAGACTGTGAACGACAGGTCATGCTCCGCTATGAAAGAACAGATGCGCACTTTTACATCGCACACACGGTCGGCCATAGATGCATGAATCTCCGTTGTGGTACTTGTCGCTCCATACCGGAGTGATAACAAAACGCTTAGAGTGGAGAGAGGAACGTGCATTCGCTCCACTCCAGGCTTTGATCACATCCTCCTCAGCAGGCTGAATACACTTTGTCTTTCCTTAATTTAAGACCTATTTAAACTAAAATTAAGACATTTATTACACTATTTGAGAAATGTAAGCCTATATATACAGCATTAAAATTATGAAAAGTGAATTTAAAACATTAAGGACAGGCAGAACAGTGTAATTGACGGAAATCCGTCGATGACTCGCTACAATTAACGGAAATCCGTCGTAACGACGGAGAACTTTAATCCTTGCATTTGCTTCACGCAATGTATAGCCAATGACAGGCAGCATTTATATTACTGTTTCTCAAACAATGTTGTTTCATTACCTTTGGGTTTAAAGCTTTACATAATGTTCATAACTGTAATACTGACAGATTACAGCTGTTTACATTCTCGACAAATCACATCTAAAACTAAAAGAAGTGACTGAGTACATTTAGAAAGCACACAAAACATTTCAGTGTGCTGAAAACAAAGATGCTGCTAATGTCATGATTGTGTGGGTCCAAGGAATATTTGTCTTCATGAGTAAGAGATAACGGAATGTCTCCATTTCAGAATGCTTGAAAGTGCTTCTGATCTATTTCAATACAATACACTGTGTGTAGTTGCCAATTTTGTCAATTTTATTCAACGAAGATTAAGACAATGTTGATTAAATTTGACACCTTTTGATAAAATTTCAGTAACATACATACATTTATTTATTTATTTATTTTTCAGAACAGGAACGCTGATGACTACCACAAGTAAAAAAAAAAAAAAAAATGTCAGAAATGTTTTAATAGAAAGATAATTACATTTACATCCAAACTAATACAATTAAGGTTATGCGAGTCATTTTTCAGTGTCAACCTATGGGCACATTCACACAGCAACAGAATACGGTTGTCAATACCGTATTTGAGTCCCTAATATGAACACCCATAAAATTTCAGGACTCACAACCGCATTCTTAGAACACACGCGCTGTGTGAATGGAACAGGACTGGACAACTAGTTGTCCATCATGTCATTCAGTGGGAAAGAGCCACTCTGCTGCACAAACGTCTAGAAACATCTAGAAATTAGCTGTTTGTCATCTGAAAGTTTTATATCCAGTCTCCACCAGAGTCCACCAGAGCTCTTCACTCAGATTTAAAAGCTGCAGTCAGTTGATGATGATTTGATGGATGAACTCACGGCTCAATTGGACTCTTGTCGTCAGAAAGCGATAATACTTTCAGTTTTCTGGATGTCGCCATCTTTGATATTGCTTTGTTCTCTGTTGCTATGGCTACTTGTAAGGAATATGGGCATGACTCCCATTGTACATTCATACAGACAGTATTCGAAAAGTGACTGTAAGCTGCTGTGTGAACGGGACATTTCGAGACTCACACCTGTAAGTAAATGTGGCTGTCAATCCCAAAAACTGACAGTGTGAACGTGGCCTATATTGTATTCTACTTCATGGGTAAGCAATTAGTAGGTTAACTTCTTAAAGAGTGTAAACTGTTGGATGGTCCAAGATGTCAGTTGCTGATTTAATCATTTGTAAGAGTTTAGGACAGGACTACCTATAATAATCAGTTTACTGGAAAATAAACTATAAGAAAATCTTTTTGAAAACAAGCATCTTCAACCTTATGCTGTTTATGGCACAGAAATTACACACTTTTACTATCAGATACATATTTCATTTCATTTCATTTGTCTAACAGATGGACTGACCCATTGTACAGTAGAAAAAAAGACTCATCATTTTTTTTATTTTTTTTATTTGGATATTTGTCTAAATGTTTATTAAAAAAAAAAAAAAAAAAGGAAAGGAAAGGAAAGGAAAAGAATACAGTGGTTGAATGAGCAAATTCATGTACAATAAATGAAATTGAGAAGTTTAAATGCAATTAAAGTATTATATACAAATAATACAAGTACAGCTTTGATTGCCAGCTAGATAAAACAAGCCAATTAATGCATTTGCAGATCGGTTTCTTCATTTCCACTTTCTCTGCTTTATTTTTAGCTCCTTTCACAAAATGATCCTGGCAACTGATGAATCCTGAGCTCATGGCAGCCATCAAGTTCAGACTGACGTCTTATCAGCGTTGGGTTCTGTGTGTGTTTGTGGTGTCTGAACAGCTCTGAGATTTCCTCTGCAGACCAAAACACACAGGAGAGGATCTGAAATCACTCTCAAACTCATCAAGCAGAGAGACATCACCAACCAAGATGGCTGGACTCCATCCTTGATGAATAAATTCACACAGATTACCAACACGAAAGGTAAGTAGAGCATGACAAAATTAACAGTGGCAACAGTGAATACTGAACATGTATTTTTGCTGGCAGGAGTGGAATAGGCTTTAAAAGTGATTGCAAATGTTGCAGCCAATAAGCTCAGATATATCAAACTTGTGCCAATATTCCATAACAAAAAGAACAAGTTTACAAGTAGATCCATGACAAAAATGGAAAAGGCAAACGAAAGCACAGATAAAATGATGTAACAGGGCAGTGTGCAAATACATGAATAAAACAGTGGAGATTTCGGTGTCAAAACTCCTTCTAGAGCCACCAACTGATGCAGATGAAAACCACACAAATGAAACCATAACCACAACTGGAAAAGCTCAGGGATCCCGTACAATTTTGTCAGTAGTTGTGTCACTATATATAAATTAAGCAGCAGTTGTATCAGGTCACTGAGGAGGAGGAGAACGATGAAGACAGAGATTCGGCCTCTGATTTTTCTGTGAAGGTGCAGAAGACAAAAAGCCCAAACCAGAGCTGGCAGACTCACACAAACACTAGTGATGAGGAAGGTAATTGTTCTAAACTCTAGAGAATAATTTGAATGTAAATAGAAAATATTCATTTTCAAGGGCTTATTTTATATTTTAGTAGCTGTGGCTGGATCACGATTGTTGTTGTTGTTTTATCCTTGAGTTGCTAAAATAGAAAAAAAAAAAAAAAAAAAAAGATGAAATAAGTGAAAGACCTGTTTGCATTTTATTATCATACTTTACATTTCCCTTAAAAGAGAACTCAACTCAACTTGAAAGAGAAGTGTTGTCAAAAAACAACAGAATACTTTATCATGTCTTCATAACTTTCATAACTTTTCATAACTTCATAACAAGATCATAACTTTACACGGACACATTTTAATGGATTTGGATTGCAAAACTTATGCAAAACATCAGTGCAATAATAAAGTGAAAAAATTAGGACAAAAAATTCATTATTATATTATATTATATTATATTAAAGGTTGAGGTAACATGGGGTTTCGTTCAGGTAAGACCTTATTAATCTAATAAAATTCCAGTTGAACTGTTTTTATTAAAATGACCAGAATATATGTTTTATATAATGACTACACTGTAAGAAAAATGGGGCCCTATATGCTGTATTATAAGGAGTTTTCTGTATTGATTTTTCACGGTTGTTTTTTAAAAAGACTTTAAAAGACTTTCTTACTGGAGAAAATTAGATGATCAAATCTGTTTTCTCTCAGGTACATCACAGTGTAAGCTTCACTACATCACTCTCGGCAACATAGTCCATATCGACAACAAAAATATATCTTGACTCCATTTGAAACTCGAATTTGAAATGCATAACTTCAACCCATTGTGGTAATTAGCACATAAATTTACACTATTAGTTAATATAATATGTTATTAGAGAATGAATACATTATAACACATTTAACTAATAATGATTTATTGATTACTTAATCTATGAATCATATAGAATGTTCATTTGTTGTTGATGCAGTAGTTATTAAGAAATGGTTTAGTCCTTCATGAGTTTTACATGAACTCATTGTTATCTGTGCATTAGTTAAGCATGAATGAATGCATATTGTGCACCCGTATTGTAGAGTGTTACCAAAATGATGTTTTAAAAAATACTATACTGCTGGGAGCTCTGTCTGCTTAAAGAGTTTTTATTCACTTCTATCAAGTGCCATTTTGGCTTCTTCAGTTGCTGCTCATTAGTCACCTGTCACATCGATTGTGAGAGAAAACACTCAAACAAAACCCTCCAGTTTAAAAACTACAGGCTCCTCACTGCAGTCAGTTTAAACGTCCCTCTCCTGTCATAAGCACCACAAACTCAGCATACATGTATTTAAATATATTTGTAATGAAGAAGTTGCAATTTAACATATTTATAATGTATTAACTTCAAATGTAGTATTGAATAACACCCTACAAATGATAAGTATTATAAGTACTTTCCAGTTTAGTACACATCAAAATAAGTGTACTTATTTAAAACATGACATTTTATTAAACATAAAAACATTTAAATGTACAAAGAAACACTTTTAATTTGACATTATTACAAAGGTCACTTTTTAAAAGTGCACTGAAGTGTCCAAAAAAAACAAACAAACAAACAAACAAACAAACAAACAAACAAAAAAAGACACATGATAATATCTCTTTTTAAATCACCTAAGTGACCTTTTAGTTCATTAATATTATCTCCAAGTAGAGTTTGTTTGTTTGTTTGTTTAATATACTTTAAATATTGGAAGTACAATACAAGTGCACAAGGGGACACATATAAAAAATTCCTTCCTGACTGACTGAACTGGCAAAATAAAAGTTCTGGCATGAAACTGACACAGTAACTGACTCGAGATTCAGTGTGCCGTATTTGCTCTACCTCTCTAATGCGCATATGTGGTCTTTGTTGCGAGAGCGGTGCAATGAGTGTGTGGTGTTTTGAGCCCGCTGCTTTAAAAAGATGACCTTTTTTTTTTTTTTTTTGCTTTAAAATTTTTTTTGTTGTAAAATTAACAGAAAAGCCTTTGTACAGTCTTTGAACTGAGAAGTATAGTGATCCAGGTTGCTGGTGCTCTGGATACATTCCCATGGTGCCACGGACTGAATGTAGTGTACGCAGGGAGTCTGGAAGAGTGCGGTTTGACTGTTGATGATGCAGTTGGTCATAAGTGCGTGTTAGTGCTGTCTACAATGTACTAGTCCTGTGAGTGAAGTTGTTGGTAAGGGAATAAACATGCAGTACATGATTTGTTTACACCAGTACTACCTCTTTCTACCCACACTAAAAAGTCACCATTTTAAATGCTCCCTGTTTTATTAAAAATTAGATGTTAACAAGGAATTGTCACACTTTGGCAAACTGATAATTCCCATTAAAAAAAAAACGACAAAAAAACAAAACAAAACAAATGTGATCAGGGACACTTAATTTTAAAGTGGTCATCGGATGCCCATTTTCCACAAGTTGATATGATTCTTTAGGGTCTTAATGAAAAGTCTATAATATACTTTGGTTAAAAATTCTCAATGGTAGTGTAAAACAACATCCTTTTTACCTTGCCAAAATCATCTCTGCAAAAGTCATCTCATTCTGGTCGAGGCTGCTTTAAATGTTAATGAGCTCTGCTCGCCCCGCCCCTCTCTTCTCTCTGTGGAGTGATGAGCCTGTTTACCTTAGCTGCATTTAGCCATGTTTAGCCGTTAAACTTGCTAACCAGCACATTATTAGGAAAGGCGACCGCAAAGATTCATTAAAAAAAAAAAAAAAAAAAAAAAAAAAAAAAACCTTATACTCGCTTCTGCTGTAAGTGAAGCTGGATCACGAATGATTCGCGTGAACATATGTAGATTGGGAGGCGCATTCCATTCACAATCAAATGTAATCTACTGCATCTTCAGCGGCTCAGATGTCGGGAGTAAATGACGACCACTATGTTCATTATTACATCCAGCAACACAACACCTCAATTGGAGATATTCTTGTCTAACTTACATCCCTGCTCTGGCATTGAAGCGGACGGTTTCAACTGATCTAAGGTAAGATGCTCATGTCAATCAACTATCGTGGGAGCGGCCTCTGTTGGTGTGACGGCACAATGACAGGCATCTGAGAATGGCTCGATTTGAAAAAGGGGATATTATTTTTACAGATTAGTTAAAAACCACTGCATGGATTTTTATCATTATAGGGTAGATTTGTACTTACACTGCCAACACACATTAATGTTCAAACAACATGTAAAATGGACTTAGCATCTGATGACCCCTTGAAGAAGAAGTTCTCACTTTTAACTAGTTGTTTATTCGCATGCATGTTATTAGCTTATTGGCTGTTTATTAATTCTTATTAGCAGTGTTGGGCAAGTTACTCTGAAAATGTAATTAAATTACTGATTACTCTTTTGAAAAGTAATCAAATTACTGTTCTGATTACTTTATTTCAAAAGTAATAGTTAGATTACTCGTTACGTTACTTTTTTCCTGTACATCCACGAAATTTACCTGAAATAGTGAACTTGTGTGTTGCCTACCATCCCAGCATAAACGCTCCGATAAAATATTTGTTATTAAAGCATCAACATTCACAAACCGCTGTTATTTGAACTAAAAGCAATAGGCTGCTGCGTGTGTGGTTGCAAAATGCAGGGCATTTCGAGCGGTGAGTGGATTCTCTGATTGTCCATTGCATTTCAGAAATCAACATTGTTCAGCCTATGCTTACTGTTAATTGTTTTTGTTTTATATAGTTGTTCTTGTTGCTTTTGTGCAATACATGAATAGCAATTAATTTGTTTTAGATATTTTATGTTTAGATAGTTCTATTTTAGATAGTTCTATTTTGCCCGCACCCACACCCACACCCGCACTCGCCCATCAAGTCTTGTACTCTGTTGCGTCGAGTCCAGTGCCAGTGGATTAGAGACCACTCTCGCTGGACTCAACGCAACAGAGAGCGGGACGGTACGACAATAGAAGCTGATGCTCTATAGAATAGAAGCTCTCCGCACCCGGTACGTTCTCAATACGTTTTAATGTGCCGTGCTGGCCTTTCAGAGGTTTTAAATTGGATATGGAGTTTTTCGCGGTTGAAAAGGATTTCTTCCCCTCTAATTGACAACGCACATTAATGTTCTTGACGGAAGTAAACTAAAAATAATGATTGTATTTCCAGCTACAGAACGCGTGCTTTCCTCTCTCCATGCTGACTATGATTTCATTGGTAGTATCCGCCTCACAGGCGCTTTCAGGTCAAAGTAGTTCTAAGCTAAAGGACGTTGCTTGTGCTAGCCAACACCCTTTTTATAACCTACATGATAAATCACATTCTGTCGGCAATGATTTAACGCATGCTTGCAGCTATACTCTAATTACTAATTTGGAAATTATAACGTGTTAAATTACTCCGTTACTAAAAAAATAATCAAATTACAGTAACGCATTACAAAGTAATGCGTTACTGCCCAACACTGCTTATTAGGCACATATTAAAGGCATATTCTGCATGACCATATTTTAGATTCCTTAAGCTGACCCCAAACCTAAACTTAACAACTACCTTACTAACTATATATGTTCCCTAAGTGAAGCGTTAACAGAAAATCACCATAGGGAATAAATCGGAATTGGTCAAAGGTAATGTCATTCAAGCGATTCACATATATGTGACCCTGGACCACAAACCCAGTCATAAGTGTAAATTTCTCAAAATTTAGATTTATACATCATCTGAAAGCTGAATAAATAAGGTTTCCACTGATGTATGGTTTGTTAGGACAATATTTGGCCAAAATACAACTATTTGACAATCTGGAATCTGATGGTGCAAAAAAAAAAAATTAAATTAAATACTGAGAAAATCACCTTTAAAGTTGTCCAAATTTGAAGTTCTTAGCAATGCATATTACTAATTAAAAATTAAGTTTTGATATATTTACGGTAGGAAATTAACAAAATATCTTCATGGAACATGATCTTTACTTAATATCATAATGATTTTGGCATAAAATAAAAATCAATACATTTGACCCATCCAATGTATTTTTGGCTATTGCAGCATACGACTGGTTCCCCTTCAGGAACTCGAGCTGCGTCCGAAAACGCTATGGGAACGCCTTTGGCGGAACCATGCTCTGAATGCATGTGTAATCTAGCCAATCAAACGACGATACGTCAAGGGCGGATGACGTCATCGACCAGGAAGCATAAAAGCACGTGCGAAGCTGCCGGCGTCAGCTTCTGTCTTTCAGCGGAGCGCTCTGTGTGTTTGTGTCTTGTTATCCTCTGTTTTTGTGCAAGTTAGCACGCCTTTTATTTCGAGGATAGTGTCTAAAAGCTTAGTTAAGAGTGGCAAGGAGAGCGGGCCACGTTTCAGGCTGTGCGTTCCCCCTTGTAAACGCTATATTACGAGCGGGGATATGCACAGCATGTGCGTGGTCTGCCTGGGAGCGGAGCATGCTATGTCAGCCCTTGAGGGGGCTGACTGCCTGCATTGCGAGTTGCTTCCTTTGCGGGTGCTCCGCTCCCGGAAGGCTCTCTTTGAGGAGGGAGCCTTCAGCAGCGTTCCCCAGGGTGCTGGGCGCTACACTCTTGGGGTTCGCAGATGGATCTGCTGGAGGGAATGGAGATGGGTGACCTATCATCTATCTTCTTCCTTACCCGGCAGATCCGATGCCCATTCCGAGGGTTCGGAAGCCCGCATCGCGGCTACTTCCTCCCAAGGGACGGGCTCTTCTCTCCACCTGTCGTCCTCTGAGGAGGGCGACCTGGAGAGTGCAGATGAGGAGCCACTCCCTCAATCGCCGCAGTACAAGGAGCTTTTGGAGGTGGTTACTCGTGCGGTACAGAAATTAAACATCGAATGGCCTGCCGAGGAAAAAGCTGCTCCGCGGAAGAGTAAACTCGATGAACGGTTTCTGCGGAGTAAGCCTCCACCTCCAACGAGGAGCCTTCCCTTCTTCCCCGATCTCCACGCAGAGATTTCGAGATCGTGGGGAAGACCCTTTTCGGCTCGCTTATTCGTCCCCGCCTCAGACTATTATGGCAATGTGGTGGGGCTCGATGAGCGAGCCTACAAGGCGATGCCCCGGGTTGAACAGACGCTAGCCAGCTATCTGTCACCCGGCGCGGCATCGTCTTTGAAGGCTCCCACCTTACCCTCAAAGCCTCTTAGAACTACATCATCGCTTGTGGGTAAGGGGTACGCGGCAGCAGGTCAAGCCGGGGCATGTCTACACACCATGTCTGTGCTTCAGGTATACCAAGCTGACCTGCTGAAGGGGCTAGCTGACGGCGAGAAGGTAGATCTGGAGGAACTTCAAAGAACAGCAGATCTAGAGCTGGGCGTGAGCAGCTGTCACTGTGTACCAGCTCCTCGTACCGCGAAGTGCAGAAACTGAGTGTTGCGACTCGCGCTCCCCCGTCCCGCGACCGAGACCTGCGGCACTCTAGGCCGGGGTCCTCTAAGGCGAGGCCCGACCTGAGGGTCGTGCTTCAGTCTAGGAGGCCCCCGGCCACAAAGTGGTCCTGACGCCAGGCCAGGACCGCCGAGGGCAGCCCCTACCGGGGAAGGGCGGATAGCACCGCATTACACTGTGTCCATCTCTCCTCGGTGCCCTCGGGAGGTCAGTCTGCTGTCCCTGCCAGCGTTACAGGGCACAACGGCCTCCGACGAGCTCGATCCGGTCCCGGATCTCTCCGCCCGGGCTCGTAGCGGAACCGGGACGCTCGTCACCCCCATGGGGGTCTCTAGAACAGTTAGTCCGGCAGTCTCCTGCCGGTCCGCCGTTACAGGGCTCCGAGCTAGCAGTTCAGCCAACACCAGAGGCCAGCCTCGAGCGGCTGGTTCCCTTAGTAGACTATTTAGCAGCGTGGAAACTACTGCCAAACGTGTCTGCATGGGTCCTGCGCACCGTAGAAAATGGCTACACTATTCAGTTTGGCGCTCCGCCACCGCCTTTCGACGGGGTCTTTCCCACTCTGGTGGGCCCCAAGCAGGCTCTGGTCATGGAGCAAGAAGTAGAGACCCTTCTGAGGAAGGAGGCCATCGAGGTGGTCCCTCCTCAAGACAGGGAATCCGGGTTCTACAGCCGGTACTTCATTGTTCCAAAGAAGGATGGAGGGCTGCGGCCCATCATAGATCTCCGCCGCCTCAATCGATCAGTTATGAAACTGAAGTTCAGGATGCTTACGGTCAAGCAAGTAGTGTCACAAATCAGGTCCGAGGACTGGTTTGTGACGATAGATCTGAAAGACGCCTACTTTCATGTCTCCATCCTTCCTCAACACAGGAAGTTCCTGAGGTTCGCTTTCAGGGGCGAAGCTTACCAGTATCGGGTTCTTCCTTTCGGCCTAGAACTCTCACCCCGCACGTTTACGAAATGCGTAGATGCTGCCCTGGTCCCTCTTCGGCTCCAGGGCATTCGCATACTGAACTACATCGACGACTGGCTGATCCTAACAGCGTCCGAGAGTTTAGCGGCTCGACATCGAGATGTCGTTCTCGCACATATGAAAGCGCTGGGGTTAAGACTAAACGCCAAGAAAAGTGTGCTTTCTCCATCACGGAGGACCACTTATCTGGGCGTGGTGTGGGATTCGACCACGATGCAGGCACGTCTGTCCCCTGCTCAGATCGAGTCGATCCTCGCTGCAGTCAGGAGAGTCAAAGAAGGCCGGTTACTTACTGCCAAGCAGTTCCAACAACTGCTGGGTCTGATGGCAGCTGCGTCCAACGTGATACCTTTTGGCCTGCTGTACATGAGACCCCTACAGTGGTGGCTCAAAAGCAAAGGGTTCTCCCCGAGGGGAAACCCGCTCCGCATGATCAAGGTCACGTGCCGAGGTCTACGTGCCTTAGACATGTGGAGGAAGTCGTGGTTCCTAAATCAGGGCCCGGTATTGGGAGCTCGTTGTCGCCGCGTCACGCTAGCGACAGATGCATCCCTCACCGGCTGGGGGGCGGTCATGAGTGGCTGCTCCGCCAGAGGTCTGTGGAGTGGTCGCCATCTCAGCTGGCACATCAACTGCCTCGAGATGCTGGCCGTATTTCGAGCTTTGAAGTACTTTCTCCCAGACCTGAGAGATCGCCATGTGCTGGTGCGCACCGACAGCACAGCAGTGGTCTACTACATCAACCACCAGGGAGGTCTGCGTTCGCGCCCCTTGTACAAGCTGGCGCACCAGATCCTTGTGTGGTCCCAGGACAAACTCCTCTCTTTGCGAGTAGTTCACATTCCTGGGCATCTGAATGTGGGAGCAGGCATCCTGTCGAGGCAGGGGCCGAGGCCCGGGGAATGGATGCTTCACCCCGAGGTGGTGGAGCAGATATGGGAGATCTTTGGCCCAGCCCAAGTGGATCTCTTTGCAACGAGGGAGAACACGCAATGTCCCCTCTGGTTCTCTCTAGTTCATCCGGCTCCCCTGGGGCTGGATGCCATGGTACAGACGTGGCCGAGGCTTCGTCTGTACGCCTTTCCCCCGATCGCTCTGCTCCCGGGAGTTTTGGAGAGAGTTCGCCGGGACGAGGTCAGCCTACTATTAGTAGCCCCGTACTGGCCGGGCCGAGTATGGTTCTCGAACCTGATATCTCTCCTCGACGGCTCTCCATGGGAGATTCCCGTCAGGAGGGATCTCCTCTCACAGGCGGGGGGCACCATTCTTCACCCCCGCCCGGAGCTGTGGAAGCTGTGGGTGTGGCCTCTGAGGGGGCACAGCTCATAGCTTCCGGTCTCACAACTGAGGTTGTTGAGACTATCCTCCAGTCCAGAGCTCCCTCCAAGAGGAAACTGTACGCCCTGAAGTTTGATCAGTTTCATCACCCTGCCCTGGATATACCTGTTTGTTGGAAAAGTCAGTTTTATCTGGTGGTTTGTGCTCAGTGTGGTTGCAGTTTTCATCTCACAGCTCTCACGGTGGTTTCAGTGGGCCTTTTTTTTTCAAGAATCTGAAACCTGAAACCTGACTGAAATTCTTTATTTTTTATTTTTATTCTTAATTCTTATATTTTCATAGATTTTTTTTTTTGTTTTTTTTGTAGGAAGGAGCACAATTGAGCAGACACAGCAGAAACTTTTTTTAAACTTTTAGAGATAAACATAAAATTGGTCTGTAGTTTGCTAGTTCACTATGAGGGGGTTTTGAAGGGTTTTGGGACGTGACCTAGAGATAATGACGAGTTAATAATTTTGAGAAGAGGCTCTTTTGTTACAGGTAACAACTCTTTCAGTAGTTTAGCTAGTACAGGAAAGACATGTGCCGTATTTGGTAATACGCCACATCCCTATAATGAACGTGCACAATATTGTTATTGTAACTCTGTAAACAAAGCAGCTGCACTACTTTCTGTTTCTGAACAGTATTTAAATTATTTAAAGAGCCATTCAGATTTTGTATTCAGGATTATTCATCATCATGTCTAAATTTTAGAAAAAGTTGTGTCTGCTCAAGGTGAGAATGGTCAAGGTAGGAGTTAAACTCTGCATCGCATTGGCCCTCCAGTGCAAGATTAGAGGAACCCTGCCCTAGACTGAAAATGATTTGATTCTTTATCGTTCGGTCACATTTTACATTAAGGCTCCATTAGTTAACATTAATTAATTTATTTTGGTATACATTAACCGGCAATGAAAACTTCTTCTAAAGCGTTTATTACTAAATCACAAATCATATTACTAAATCTTATGGAGCATATAGGGTCCTGGAGGTGTCACACCCCTGGACTATTTGTATTGGTTTTTCCCTCATGTGCCCATATATGGTTTTCCTGTTCCTGCCCTCATTATGTCATTATTATTAACCTTGTATCACCTGTGTTTTAATTAAGTTCATTGTAATCACCTGTCTTTATAAGTTGGTTTCAGTTCAGTGTTTATCGTCTGGTCTCGTCTATGTGTACGTATGTCTGTAACATCCACTTTACCGTGTGATGTAGCCGGCTCTCACACCTGGTCAGACATGATGGGTTCTGGCTCCGGGGTGATCCTCAGCACTGTCAGTCGTGCTGGCTCTCCATCCGCGGTGGGCTCGCACTGATGCTTCACAAATCGAGGAGATGGTGGGCTGGGCTCCGGTTCCAGAGTGGAACTGGCAAGATCATCCTTGGAACTGAACGGAGATCCGTTTCTCGCCAGTATCCGCTCCACAAAGGTGGCAAAATCCACACTGTTGTTAAAATTAAAGAAATGTTGTAGGCTTTCCAACTCAAGCGTAGTGCTTTATTGTCAAATTAACATGAAATAAACAAGAAATTATATATATATTTACAGTGTTGGGCAGTAACGTGTTACTCTAATTTGATTATTGTTTTAGTAACGGAGTAATTTAACGTGTTGTAATTTCCAAATGAGTAATTATAGTTACAAGCATGTGTTTATTTCTGTCAAAGGCAAGAACATTATCGTGCGTTATTGTCAATTAGAGGGGAAGAAAACCTTTTCAACCGTGAAAAACTTCTTGAGAACGTACCAGGTGCGGAGAGCAACGCATCAACTTCTATTGTCTTCATATCTCTGCCCGCCCACGCCCGCACCCAAACTCTCCAGCGGCACTGGACTCGACGTAACAAAGAGCGGCGCGGGTGCGGGCGGGCAGAGACTCGTGTGTGCGGGAAGCAATAGAAAAAAAGATTTGCGGACTCACGCAAAATAGAAATATATAAACATAAAATATCTAAAACAAATTCATTGATATTCATGTATTGCACAAAAGCAACAAGAACAACGAATCTAAAACAAAAAATGTTTAACAGGCGTAAGCATAGGCAGAGTTTCTATTTATAATGTGTTTGCAGCGTTAAACAATGTTGATTTCTGGAATGCAGTGGACAATCAGAGAATTCACTCACCGCGTGAAATGCCGCACATTCTGCAACCACACGCAGCAGCTTATTGCTTTTAGTAAAAATAATAGTGGTTTGTGAATGCTGGTGCTTTAATAACAAATATTTTATGCTGGGATGTTAGGAAACACAAACTTAATATTTCACGTAAATTTCATGGATGTACAGAAAAAAGTAATGTAACTAGAAATGTAACTACTTTTGAAATAAAGTAATCAGAACAGTTACTTTTAAAAGGAGCAATCAGTAATCAGTAATTTAATTACATTTTCAGAGTAACTTGCCCAACACTGTGTGCGTGTGTGTGTGTGTGTGTATATATATATATATATATATATATATATATATATATATATATATATATATATATATATATATACAGTACTGTGCAAAAGTCTTAGGCTGCTAGTATTTTCACCAGCTCAAAAAAAAAAAAAAAAAAAAAAAGGGTTTAAAGTCAGTTATTTCTATCTTTTGCTGTAGTGTGTGAGTAGGAAATGTCAGTTTACATTTCCAAAAATTAATTTTGCCTTTAATTGCAATAATTCAGTCAGATTTTTGTTTGCAGAAGAAGTCTGACAACAGCCAGTGCCCCACACAGAGATCTGATCTCATCATCATCCAGTCTGTCTGGAATGACATGAAGAAACAGAATAAACTGAGACTAAATCCAGAAACCATGGCAACGTCTCCAAGATGCTTCAAGAAAAATGCTGTAAAATGAGGATGCTGTCAAAAATAATGTCTTAAATAGATTTTATTTATCAATTAACTTCTATTAATTAAATTAAATCGACATTTGGTAAACCATATTTGCGTTTAAAACTGCTTTTGCCCTAGGTACACTTGCGCATAAGATTTCAGGTAGCTTTGCATGTAGGTTTCTTGAAGCATCTTGGAGATGTTGCCACAGTTCTTCTGGATTTAGTCTGTCTCAGTTTGTTCTGTTTCTTCATGTCATTCCAGACAGACTGGATGATGGTGAGATCAGATCTCTGTGTGGAGCACTGGCTGTTGTCAGACTCCTTGTGCAAACAAAAATCTCACTGGATTATTACAATTAATGGCAAAATGAATGTTTAGAAATGTAAACTGATATTTCCTACTGACACACTACAGCAAAAGATAGAAACTGACTTAAAACCATTTTTTTTGTTGGTGAAAATACTAGTGGGCTAAGACTTTTGCACAGTACTGTATATATATTAATTTCTTAATTGCTAATTTCTTGTCTATTTCATGTTTATTATGTCACGAATCTGGTCCATGATCGTCAGCCCGCTCGCCACCAGAGGCCACCTTGCCATTTCATTGGCATTTACATTACACAGATTGGTGCACTACACCCTGTACTACATTTCCCATGCTCCACCTCACTGAGTATGCACACAGGTGTGTTCAATCAGACTCACTATAAATACGAGGCCTTTCTCACTATTCAGGGCTGAGTATTGTCTTGTATTTATCTCGCTCCTCGTGATAGCAACATTACAGAGTCATTTCCAGTTCATAGTTGAGTTTAGTCTTGTTTCTTGTCTAGTCATTTGTGCCGTGATACTAGCCTAGTTATATCGTCTTTTCTCGTCAGCAGCCTGCCCTGGAATTATCATTACCTGTTGTGGATTCACCCTTTGTTTTGCCGTTTTGGACCCTGTTTGCTCCCTGTATAAACTCTCGCCTGTTCAGTAGATTACCCTTTTGCCTACGTAGTAATAAACATAATAATAATCTTTTTAAATTAAACCTAAAAACTTTAGTTAAAAATTTTACTTCAACCAGAAATGTACTTTTATTATGGTAAAATATATATGCGGTGATATCTTTAACAGATTTTTGAATTTTGTCACACTTTTTTCTCGATATAGTGTTGATATGGCAACTAGTAAATGCTGTAAATTTGGTCATGCTAGCATGTGGAAATATCTAAACTGTGTTACAACTAACCCCGTGCTCCCCTATCATTACATAAAACATCTCTATCGGTCACTCGAACGAAAAACAGTCAAACTAAGAATTTCATTGGATTCATGACATCTTACCTGAATGACACTGACAGTTCTCAAGATTCAGTGTGTTGTATTTTTTGTTTTTATTTCTCTCTCTCTCTGTTGCATGCTGGGAGTAAGTGAGTGTGGGTTGCATGTGGCAGAGCGCAAGGTTTTTTCAGAGCTTCTTTTCTGGTTTTAAATCCCCCCACCCCCTCCCTTTGGGTACTTTTTAGTAAAAGTGTAGGTGCTTTTTCTGATTTATTACGTAGTTTGAGGTACGTAGAGTTTGAGGTGCAACAGTCGCATATGTGCTCCTAGCAGTTGCAGAACAAATTGGTCATGAAAACATAAACTCTGCCTCAAGAATGAATGAGGCGATGATAATGTTCTCAAAAAGTTAAGATTTATAGAAGAATATGATTGAAAACGGAATATGGGTTAAGGAAACTTAAGTACCTGTAACACCTCTGTTCCAGCTACAAAAGTTACAATCTGTAACGCCACGCCAGCAGCTGCTGCTTCTCTGGTAACTTCCTGTTTGGTGGCCTTAAAAGGAGGCCATTTACAAACAGGCCCTGGCGAAGTATTGTTTTGCTCATGCGGACTCTACCAAGCGTTTTCCTGTTTTCATTGCCCTGTTTTTTTGATTATCACGGTTTGGTTCATTGCCATAGTTCTGTCTGGTTTCATTTCCTTGTTCATTTGTTACTTTTCGGACTGCTCTCTCTGGTTTTTGGATTCTGCCTGTTTATATTGGATTACGCTTTTGCTCTGCCCTGGATATACCTGTTTGTTGGAGATTGACCTTGCCTGCCTTGACTACGATCTGTTCAATAAAGCTCGCATGTGGATCTTACACGCTTACCAGAGTCCTCATTACAGAATACTTCGCCACCCAAAGATCCAGCAGCTTTCAACACAGATCACCATTGACCCAGCAGATCGTCTCATCAATCTCCGACAAGGAAACCGTCCTACAGAGGACTACGTAACCGACTTCTGTGAACTGTGCTATCAGGTGAACTTCAATGACACATCTCTTCAAGATCTTTTCCGTTTTGGTTTACGTAAGGACACTTCATATTTGATGCCACGCACTACCCCACATTGGACTCTTGAAAATTACATAGATCTTGCACTCCGGTTAACCGGCTCACCTTTTACTGTCGGGATTGCGGACGAGGGACTCCACAATCCTGCAGTAACCACCACACCACAACCAGCTCATGTCACGTCTCCTGCTCCAAAGTCTGCTCAAGTCACATCCACCAAGCCAAGGTCTGCTAACATCACGTCTGCCAAGCCACAGCCTGCTCACGTCACGTCTGCCAAGCCACGGCCTGCTCACGCCATGCCTGCCGCTCCAGGGCCTGCTCACGCCATGGCTGCCGTTCCAGGGCCTGCTCACGCCAAGCCTGCCCGTCCAGAGTCTGCACCTGTCATGGCTGCCCTCCTACAACCAGCTCACAAGATGGCTGCTATCTCCAGGCCAGTCCACAAGATGGCCGCCATCCCAGAACCAGTTCACAAGATGGCCGCCTTCCCAGAGCCAGTTCACAAGATGGCCGCCTTCCCCAAGCCTGTTCACAAGATGGCCGCCTTCCCAGAACCCGCGGCCAGCACCCGGACGCCGCCGCCCGCGGCAAGCTCTCAGACGCAAATGCCCGCGGCCAACTCTGGGAAGCCGCTGCCCACGGTCAGCTCTCGGACGCCGCCTGTGGTCATGATGGCCCACGTGCTGGACTCACCCCTAATGGCTGTATGGGCAGCTAAAATGGCGCTCCATCACATCACGGCTGCTACCCCTAAATCGAGTCAAGTTGCAGCTGCGTCTCCTGTGTCAAGTTAAGCTACAGCTGCCTCTCCAGAGTCAAACCATGTTACAGCTGTAGCTTCCAAGTCCAGTCAAGCTTCCAAGTCCAGTCGAGTTCCAGGGTCAAGTCAAGTTCCAGGGTCAGGTCAAGCTTCAGAGTCCAGTCAAGCAACAGAGTTAAGTCAAGCCAAAGCTGCTGTTCTCCATGAGTCAAGCAAGGACACAGCTGTTCCCCATGAATCAAGCCAAGTCACAGCTGTTTTCCACGAGCCAAGCCAAGATACAGCTGTTGTTCTCCATGAGTCAAGCCAAGACACAGCTGTTGTTCCCCACGAGTCAAGCCAAGTCACAGCTGTTCCCCACGAGTCAAGTCACGTTACAGCTGTTGTTCCTGAATCAAGTCACGTTACAGCTGTTGTTCCTGAGTCAAGCCATGTTGTTCCTGAGTCAAGTCAAGTTGCAGCTGGGTTGTCTGTTATGTCCAACCACAGCTAATGTCCATGAACCAAGCCAAGTTACAGCAGATCTTCACGAGTCAAGTCAAGTTGCTGCTGTCATCCATGAACCAAGCCAAGCCACGGTTGTTCTTCATGAGCCAAGTCAAGTTGCTGCTGTTGTTCCTGAGCCAGGCCAAGCCACAGTTGATCATCATGAACCAAGTCAAGCCACAGCAGACCTCCCTGAGTGAAGTCAGGCCACAACAGAGCTCCCTGAGTCAAGGCAAGAAACTGTTGTCCTACCAAAACCTCACCAGGTCCCCTCTGACCTTCCTAAATCACTTTACATCTCAACTGACCACCAAGAACCTCATCACGTCTCAGCTGATCCCCTAGAGCCTCATGTATCTACTGACCCAAGCCACGCAGAGCCCACGCTCCCAAGCCACGCAGAACCCACATTCCCACGCCACAAGTCCATGGCATCCACACCTTCAAGGTCAACAGACATCCCACTATCTACTGCGCTGCCTGTAATGGCTGTAGCCATTTTCAGTGTGTGGGCTGCACACTGTGCTCCAAAGGCCCCGTCTGTCCACGAGTCTGCTCCAGAGGCCTCGCCTGACTGCGAGTCTGCCCCAGAGGCCTCATCTGACCACAAGTCTGCTCCTGAGGTTTCATCTGTCCACGAGTTTGCGCCTATACCTCCTGAGGTGTCAGCTCACGCTGTAGAACCTCCTAAGGAGGTGGCGTCCATTTATGAACTCACTGCCACGTCTGCCCAAGAATCTGCGCCCATGCCCCCAGAGGTGTCAGCATATGCTGTAGATCCTCCCATGGGGGCGGCGTCCTCCCATAAACTCTCTGCCTGTTATGTCACAGCCACGAAGGCCTATCATGGACTCTTTGATCGCCATGTCACGATCACGAAGGCCTATCATGAACTCTCTGTCTGTCATACCACGGCCAAGGAAACTGTCCGTGAACACACTGCTCTGCTATGGATCTCACTAGCTCCACTGTGGATATCTCTGCTCCTGTCTGTTCTGCCTGCTCTGCCTGCTTCGCCATGGTTTCCTGTTCTGCCTGCCTCGCCATTGCTCCCTGCTCTGCCTACCCCGCCATGGCTGCCTGCTCTGCCTGCCCCGCCATGGCTGCCTGCTCTGTCTGCCCCGCCATGGCTTCCTGCTCTGCCTTCCCCCGCCATGGCTTCCTGCTCTGCCTGCCTGGCCACGGCTTCATGCTCTGCCTGCCCCGCCATGGCGGCCGGCTCTCCCTGCTCCACCATGGCTCCAGGCTCCTCCGAATCAAGCATGGTGGACTTCTGCTCCAAGGTTCCATTGCCTGCCACTGCTCCATGACCCAGGCCCTCCAGTGTTTCACGGTCTGCTACTGCTCCACAGCCCAGGTCCTCCCAGGTTCCACTGTCTGCCACAGTTCCACGGCCCTGGTCCTCCAAGGTTCCACTGTCTGCCACAGCTCCACGGTCCAGGTCCTCCAAGTTTCCACTGTCTGCCACAGCTCCACGGCCCTGGTCCTCCAAGGTTCCACTGTCTGCCACAGCTCCACGGTCCAGGTCCTCCAGTGCTTCACTGTCTGCCACTGTCCCATGGCCCAGGTCCTCCAGCGCTTCACTGTCTGTCCCTGCTCCACGATCCAGGCCCACCTCCTCTGTACGGACCTGGCCCCCCGTCCCACCCCCTGTTTTGCCTCTGTTCCCCCACCTTCCTGGACTGTTGTTGTTTTGAGTGCCAGGAGTCGCTCCTGGGGGGGGGGGGGGATTCTGTAACGCCACGCCAGCAGAGGGAGCCCTCACCCATTGACTGCCTGTTGCTGCTCCCTCTGCTGCTTCTCTGGTAACTTCCTGTTTGGTGGCCTTAAAAGGAGGCCATTTACAAACAGGCCCTGGCGAAGTATTGTTTTGCTCATGCGGACTCTACCAAGTGTTTTCCTGTTTTCATTGCCCTGTTTTTTTGATTATCACGGTTTGGTTTCTTGTCATAATTTTGTCTTTGTTTTGCCACAGTTTTGCCTCGTTCATTGCCATAGTTCTGTCTGGTTTCATTTCCTTGTTCATTTGTTACTTTTCGGACTGCTCTCTCTGGTTTTTGGACTCTGCCTGTTTATATTGGATTACGCTATTGTTCTGCCCTGGATATACCCGTTTGTTGGAGATTGACCTTGCCTGCCTTGACTACTATCTGTTCAATAAAGCTCGCATGTGGATCTTACACGCTTCCCAGAGTCCTCATTACACAATCTCAAATGTATCTCCGTTTATTGGCAAATTTGGCATTGATGTAATTGTAAAAAAAAAAAAAAAAAACCCTCTACAGAGTGAAAGCGATTCCTCTTTTAAGAACAGATTGTTAAAACATGTAGTCTTTCGAGAGGCAAGTTTACTTGTTTTTAACATTAGCTGACAAAATGCTCAAGTTATTTTTCCTTGTGTCTCATGAAGAGGGCTCATACATGGTGTATGCAAGCATCAAAATCAAGGCCTACAGAGTGTTGTGGAAAATTATACAGTGATGGTTTGCAGGCCGAGACGGTCAAGTGTGGAATCTGATATGGTGAGCACTCAAAAAGAGATCAACACTCAGGTAAGACAAGCATTTCATACCGTTAATGATCATTAAAAGCCAAGTGGTAGTGGTGTTAGTACAGGAAGTGTTCAGAAAAACACTGATGATCAAGACTGTGAAGAGATGAGAATGATAAGAATAGTAATGATTGAATAGATGGAATGTCTGAAGCTACTGAAGGTAGAATTAGAGATGCTGAATCATGCATTGATGGTGATATGGATAAAGTCTATGAAGGAGATTTGTATAAGGTTGATCAGATTAAAAATTTCCTAGATAAAACAAAAGGACAAAGTGTGGAACTTGCTGAGTTTTTTCTTGATTTATATAAATTTGTAGAATCAGTGATGAAAATATGTAGCTAGTGTAGTACTGAAGTACTGTCCTAGCAGAGGTAAAGAAATACTTAATAGCAATAAGGCAAAGCCCTAAGAATATTTGGACAAAAGGTAGAAATACAGAAGGAATACAATTAAAATAGGAAGCACAGGTGCCTCTGTCTCCTTTTGGCTTCTTTTGAATTATTTGTTTCTGTTTAATCTCTTAGCCTTATTGATGGATATCTTAAGAGTGGGGTCCTTGAATATAAATGGTGCTAGATAAATGAATAAGCTAGCTTTGTTGAAATAATGTATTGAACCAACAGAAATCAACGTTATGTTTCAACGGAACTCACAGTGATGAAATAAATTAAACAGATTGGGGATTGCGGTGGGATGGATAATGCATTTTAAGCCATGGCACCGATTTAAGTGCAGGGGTCCAGAACTATTCTCATCAAAGATAACGATTTATATTTTATCCAAATGTGAGGTTAAAAAAAAGGTTGTCTTGTTTTAAAAGTAGAGATAAAGAGCATGATTTTAAGCCACAAGAAAAGAGTACCTTTTTCACTTTTTCCTTAAATTGCATGCCATTAAAATTTCTATGGGTCAAGATTTTTTTTGCAATTTTTAATTCTTAGAAAAACTTTTCAGACTCGTCCAAGGGTGTGTTTCCCAAAAACATTGTTAGCTAAACTATGGTTGTAAGTTTCAGTGAAATTGGTAACAACGGAACTTGTGACCCCAGCCAACATGTGTATATGGTCCCCACATGGTTTCTGCTGGGTCTTCATGGGTACCAAGTGGGCATGGTCCCAAAATGGGCATCTTATCTGGGGCCCACTTGGGTCAGCTAAGTAGGTCCCACATGGGCAAAAACAGATGGGCTCCCTATGTGGGACCTAGTTGGGTCACAAATGGGAAATGAGTGCTTGGGCTCGAAATGGGCAACACAAATGGGGCCCATATGGGTTTAACAAATGGGTTAGACATGGGCAAACACAATTAATCCCATATAGGCTGCCTGCACTGGCCCAAGGCAGTACCCACAAAGGCTACCTCTATATGGGCTCAGAATGGGGAAACACATACGGGGCCCTCTTGGTCAAACCATATGGGTAAAACATGGGCAAACACAATCAGTCCCATATAGGCTGCCTACATGGGCCCAAGGTAGTACCCACATAAGCTACCTCTCTTTGGGTTCTGAATGGGGAAACACATATGGGGCCCTCTTGGGCAAACCATATAAGAAAATATGGGCAGACACAATCAGTCTCATATAGGCTGCCTACATGGGCCCAAGGTAGTACCCACAAAGGCTACCTCTATATGGGTTCAGAATGGGGAAACACATATAGGGCCCTCTTGGTCAAACCATATGGGTAAAATATGGGCAGACACAATCAGTCCCATATAGGCTGCCTACATGGGCCCAAGGTAGTACCCACAAAGGCTACCGCTATATGGGTTCTGAATAGGGAAACACATATGGGGCCCTCTTGGTCAAACCATATGGGTAAAACATGGGCAAACACAATCAGTCCCATATAGGCTGCCTACATGGGCCCAAGGTAGTACCCACAAAGGCTACCGCTATATGGGTTCTGAATGGGGAAACACATATGGGGCCCTCTTGGTCAAACCATATGGGTAGAACATGGGTAAACACAATCAGTCTCATATAGGCTGCCTACATGGGCCCAAGGTAGTACACACATAGGTAATCTTTGTATGGGTTCTGAGCAGGGAAAGACGTGTAGGGCCCTCTTGCCAAACTATATGGGTCAGACATGGGCATACACAATCAGTCCTTTATAGGTTTGCTACATGGGCTCAAGGTAGTACCCACATGGGTAATCACTGTATGGGTTGTGAATGGGGAAATACATATGGGGTAGTGATGGGTCATTTGTGATGATGATCTGTTTATTGCGTCTGTTATGTGACAAACGAATAAAAGACCCGGAAGGTAAAGTAATTATTCATATTCCCTACAAATTATGTCTAGGTGCATTATAATAATAACCTCATTTAGAATATGATCAAGATTGCATAGGTAGGTGTTTTCAGGGAATTTGGTTGGTAAAAGTAAAGATTAATTCATTTTGATGAAGGACATCAAATGAGAGAGTCAGTAAAATGACCCAAACTTCCCATCACTAATATGTGGTAGGGTGACCAAACGTGCCACTTTCCGGGGACACATTCTGTACAGGATTTCTATATTGCTTAAATTAACCAGGTTGGTTGTTTGTGCTGCGGCAATGGATCATTGCATGACAATAAAGTACTGTGAGAATGATTCAAAAGGATGGAGCGTCTGCTCTGCTCTCTATAGTTGTTGCGGTACTTTGATGTCGTACAATAATTAATCAGCGCAGCGAAAACAACCAACACCTGGTTATTTTAGGCAATTTAGAAATCATGTGCTGAACGTGTCCCCGGGTAGTGCCATGTCTGGTCATCCAAATAGGGCACCCTCTTGGGTAAGACATAAGCATTCTGGGTAAGACATGAGCAAACATAATCAGTCCCATATAGGCTGACTGTATGGGCCCTAGGTAGTACACATATAGGTACTAGGCGCAGAGTGGGCAGTGGGTGTGGTATCTATGTGGGTACAGTATTAACCTTATTCTCCAGAGAAAGAAGTGCATCACCATCTTTAAAATATACTTCCTTTTGTGTGATAGCTCTGTACATTTATATGGCATTTCTGTCTAAGTAATTTAGTTAGTAAAGTGGATTTATGTATTGTAGAGTTAACAAAAGTTATTGTAAACACTGTAATGTTTAAAGCAAATGTCTTATCAAATGTCAGTAGACCAGGAAGATTTTAAAATGAGAGGTTTATTCATAAATCTGTTAGAACACCTTGGAAATACAACCAGAAGACAGCAAATGTAGCACTAAAAAGGGATGCAGCTACATAAGGTCAATAGGCTATTGGTCTGCAACTCCAGTCCTGAAGGGCCAGTGTACAGCAGACTTTAATTTCAACACTAATTAAACACCTGACTCTAATTCACAAAATCATTTTGAACACTGTGATTAGCTTGTTTGGTGTGTTTGGTTAGAGATAGAACTAAACTCAGCAGTACATTTAGTTCTCAGGACTACGAGTCAGGAGTTGAAGAGCCCTGGAATATACAAATCAAGTTAGACCCAATGTGCCATCAGCATTGGCCTACAAAACACATGCTTATCTCCATATAATTATTTCAAAATCTATGCAAATGGTTCAAAATATCCAGAAAATGGTCACTGTGCAATATGAAGAATGGGTTACAGAAGGCTAATTATCTATCAAAATAATGGGATTATAGTGGCTTTGAGATTGGTAGAAGAACTAAAACCCATAGCAACAGCTGCTGCCTGATTCCACAGAAGTACTCCAGAGTTTTATAATCAGTTGGTTGGTAACAGATAATGAAATAGCCCAAGTGAAGAAAGACAGAAGGGACATTTATGTTTCTGATGGGAAAAATCCAATGTATATCCAGAAATCGTATTTGCAGCATATGATACAGGGGTTCAGAATAAAGTGCTGTTTCATTCAGTTAGCATATTGTGTTTTGTGTTCAGTTTTCTTTTTGGACCAACAGTACAGACTTTTCTTTTCAGTCTAGTCGGCACATGACTGACCTTCAAAGTTGAAATATGATTGAAATAATGTCAGCTGCTGTTTTAACATTGACACATATTGATAATGTATAATGCTAAATCATTCAAATTTGTTTTTAACAATTTAAATCTCTTTAAATCAAATAATACAGCCAAAAAAAAAAAAAAAAGTAAATAAAACTAAATACACACACGTTTGTTTAAAAAAAAAAAAAAAAAAAAAAAAAATGGTTATTTTTTTATTATTAGTTACCACTCTGAAACAATTTCTATTGGTTGTTTCACCTGGTTGCTTTCATCAAGATTGGTTAATCTGACTGTCATTCACAAAACTGGCCAATGACAGCCTCGCGCGCCTTTTTGCTCGTGCAGTTTGAAAATATACTAATCAGTTTGGTGATGTACATGCTACTGATTCGTAAGATTACTCGCTCGCTCAGTTCCTGATTATGTGCCTGTTAAATTCATTGTAAACTAATTTGAACTGTGACATGTCAGCGGAGAACAGAAGATGGAATGTGAACACAGAGGAAGGGGCAGACTGGATGTGTGAGATCCCGAAAACATATGGCGATGTCAGGTAACAAAACATTTTTCAGTCAAACCATCATAAAGTTATGATTTGTGTCCATAATTAATGAATGTGAGTGAGAGGAAGAAGGGAGAGGCTAATCGCGATTAGCATATTAGCGCGCTGGCTATATTAGCACATATTTCAATGTAAAATAGTGTTTGAAGTTGCTGTGTGTTTGTGTGTATTAATGTTTAGTTTAAAACTCAAACTCATGAGAAGTAAAGGAGCACTGGAATAAGTGAAGTGAATGATTAAACTGTAATTTACACTCGAAAACACTGGAATATATGGGAGAGTTAAGAGTGTTGTATGAGAATGTAAATGTTTTTTTTTTTTTTACTTCACCTCTTCAAATACTGGTAACTTCTAATGATAAGATATTGGTTCACATATTTAGATCAAGCACACGTTTTTCAGGGAAAACAGACACCCAATACAGAGACTACAGTAAAATTAGTCAGTTTTAACCACTGTTTCCAGACCCGAACTATGATTATAATCATGATAAGTACATTTGTAAGACATTTTCTCCACTGGTGATAGAAAATCTGAGTAACTTTTTTTCCCTGTTGTCTTTCTTTTTCTGAGGTGGCACAAAGAAAGGGAAATAGATCTTGTCATCATCTTCAGTCCTTTATTTCATTCACTGGAGAACATCACAGCCTTCAGATGTGTCATATCAGGATAAATGCAACTGCAGGTAAAGTTCTATTATATTAGATGTAATTGTGGTGTACAAATTGGCTTTTTTAAGATACAGTTGTATTTACCTTGCAAAGATATATATGGGAAGAGTCCATTTTTTTTTGTGAATCCTCTTTGTCTTTCTTTTGGGGATTTACATTTTTCTGATGGGATTGTTATGCATTAAGTTCATGTTTCGATCATAACTAACAGTTTCAAAGCTGACAATTTGTTTATGTTGCCAAAATGGCTGATAATGGCAAATTTCAGTACAATTTAAATATGTTTTGTTTAAGAATGTTTAAAGAAATGGTAAAAAAAAAAAGAAATGTTTTTTTTAAGGACTCGTCGGGCCCACCCACTACAGATTCACCAAGGATCCAGCTGATCACTGCCAATTTGGAGGAGGATTGTCCTTTATCTGCTACATTGCATCCTCACTTCTGGTATGAATTCACTGACTTTTTGTGATATGTGAGATGTTTTGGTTTTACTAAATGTAGTGGTTTTGCTTAATTTGATTTTACATAATTTTCTTAAAGGGAACGTTCACCCCAAAATGAAAGTTCTGGCATCATTTACTCTTTATCACCCTTATGTTTTTCCAAACCTGTATGAATTTCTTTCTTCTGTTGGAGACAAAAAAAGATTTTTTGAAAAATGTAGATAACCAAACAGTTCATAGTAGCCATTAACTTCCATAGTAGGAAAAAAAAAAATACTATGGAAATCATTGGGACCCGCCAACTGTCTAGTTACCAACGTTTGGAACAACATAAGGGTGAATAAATAATGACAAAATTTTCATTTTTGAGTGAACTATACCTTTAATACAATGTATAGTTATGATTCTGAATTAAATGTGTAACGTTTCTCTTCAAATATTATCATAAATAGATGGAGACACATTATCAGAAATTAGAGCTGCGCGATTAATCATTTAAAGATCTTAATCTCGATCCAAACCCCACTTAATCTTATTCGTATATGACTAACACCGTGTCTACAACAGAGGTGACAGTTGTCATGGCGTGACAGTCTGTCTACACTAGATGTGACCAAGCGAACGCTGAAAATCATTTAAAGGGGTCATCGGATGCAAAACTCCTTTTTACAAGTTTGAACATAAATGTGTGTTGACAGTGTGTGTACACAACCACCCTATAATGATATAAAATTACCCAGTGGTATTTTATTAATCTTAATATGGGAAAAATCCAATGTAATCCAGATAATATGCCTATTTTCAAATAAGGTCATTGTCAGCGTCTTGTCTGTGTGACGTCACACCGACCAAGGCCGCTCCCACGATAGTTGATTGACATGACAGTTTTATCTTAAACCCACCCTAAATGAGCCGAGTGAGCACTGAGAACAGTCCGACCACCATTATTGTTTCAACTCTGGTGCAGGGGAAGACAAGACTGTCTCCGATTGAGCGATTGAGGTGTTCTGTTGTTGGATGCAGTAATGCACATAGTAGCACTCATCATTTACTCCCGACATCTGAGCTGCTGAAGATGCAGAGGATTAACGTTACTTTTGTTTTTGAAGGAAATGTGCCCGGCAGCCTACATAAATGCGTCTATGTTCACGTGAATCATTTGTAATCTAGCTTCACCTACAGCAGAAGTGAGTATATGGGAGTTTTTTATGCATCTTTGGAATTTGCCTTTTCCTAATAATGTGCTAGTTACCAAGTTTTGCGGTTAAATGCGGCTAAAGTAAACATTACTGATCGTCACCCCACAGAAGAGAGGGGTGGAATGGCAGAGCTCATTAGCGTTTAAAGGAACATGCAACAGAATGGCTCACTCTAAAAAGGGCTGATTTT